>JAFVLL020005718.1:0-14690 GCA_021397915.2 Tor tambroides | reverse complement strand
TTTGCTGTCTCCTGACCCTGCCTGTATGACTATGTTATTTAATAAAGCTTTGCGAATGGATCCGCACGTCTCACGTCTCGTCAGCCCTGTTACAGTTATGATTAACTGAAGTATTTTTACTAACCACTTGCCTATTATAGTTCACAAAAGACGGAATGAAAACAGCTAATACACCATATTTCATGGAAGAGACACTCACTTCAAAGGATTTATCAGAACATGATCCCAAAGAATCATCTATAAGTCATTCATTCCTTATCTTCCTTCTAATATTATCAGATAAGATACAAACACCAGTCTTATTAAGATGGAGACCATCTGAACAATAAAAACGTGGTCTCTCCCAAAATAAGTCCCAGTTTATACCGAATTCAACGTTCACTGATGTGCACCATCTCAATAGCCAGTCATTTAATGCTAAGAGCCTACTGAAAATTTCACTGCTCATCCTGAGCATCGGTAAAGGACCTGAAAGAACAATCCTTGCATCACAGGAGAAAGCTCGAACAGAATCCACCAGAGAAACAAAGTCTCTCTTGAGAATTTCTGATTTTCGTTGACTTTCGTTGACTCTGATTTTTCGTATAAAAGATATAATGAATAATTATTAATAAACAGACACCCAAATGTAGATGTATGAAGGTCACATGTGAATATGATTACCTGCACAGTATGCCAAAGAACAGATACTTGGCCTAACAAATTCATAGACATAATAATTGCCTGGAAAGGCTTTCACTCTAATGGGAGTAGAACTGTAATAGCAGCAGTTATTGTGCCAGTGACCACAGACACCTCAGGTGACCACTCCATCCTCGACTTTTGGGTGTCCTCCATTTAACCCCAGTGGGACATGAGTGCCCATTGTACTTATCAACACATGTGTCTGGCATTTGGGCACTCTGACCATGAATGAAGAGACGATACCAGCCAAACCATTCTATCATTCTGATAGTCAGTGGCTCTCCAAGGATCGTCCAATACAGTGTAGCTGTAGCAGGGGTCATCAGAGGGAGCCTCTGTGTAATCATTCACATAATCATTGAAAAAGAAAATTAAAGTGTTGCTGAACTAGTGTTGCGAGCAGTGTTGGGGTAGCGCGTTATGTAATCAGATTACTTTTTTCAAGTAACTAAGTAACGCATTATTTTTAAATTAACAAGAAAATATCTGAGTTACTTTTTCAAATAAGTAACGCAAGTTACTTTGTTTTCCTATTTTCCCTGACACCTTTCCTGTCCCCGTGTTAAGAGAAATTGGGAATAAGTGTAGAGGCAGAGGCATTTTCTTCAGCCTGAGGCTTATTAATTTCACTCTTTGTGTGAAAGCGCCTTTACAGTTGCCAAAAATATAACTTTTGGGTTTTCTGTTATTAAAAATAAATAAGCGAGCCCAGCCCAGGTGACAAAAAGTAACGCAAAAGTAACGTAATGCATTCCCAACCATAATTAAGAAAGAATGAATAGCAAGTTGCCATAGCAAACAGAGGTTGAAATTCATAGTATCATAGATCAAGTTCTGTTCATCCTTTTAATCACATACCTACAAAGACCCAGTTTGCATGAAATCCTCTACTTGTTACACTGCTATCACTGTAGAAAAGCACAGTCAGATCATTGTTGCTGGATTTGAAAGACTGGTTCCTGTACTCCCGTATTTCTCCCAGCAAGGGGTGGAGGGTAGAAGAACCATCATATACTCTGATGTAATCGCAGCATGTTTCCAAACTATTAAGCACAGAAGAGAGAGAAACCATTTTGTCCACATTAATGTAGCAATGTTTTCTTGGAAAAGGGAAATCTGAAAGTTTTGCTAGAGAGTCTCAGTTACAAAATTAGAAAATTCAAAAAGTGTCCTACGCAGCATCGGTGAAGGTCAGTGACACGCTCATGTTCCCTGTGCTATGAATGGTCCATGTGCAATATGAGTTATCAGGGTAGTTATTAGGGTACCGGGGGCTGGACAAGTCTCCCGTCCAATCTGTCATATAGCCACCACATGATTCTGCACATAGAGAAGGAAGATGGAAAACAGAATAAAAAGCCAGTCACAACTGTAATTATGAGAGAGCAACTAGATAATTTGGCATAGCACAGTGGGAGAGGTTGAAATTCACAATATCCCAGATCAAGTTCTGTACATCTCTTTTAAACACATACCTACAAAGAACCAGGTTGCATGAAATCCTTTACGTGTTACACTGTGATCACTGTAGAAAAACACAGTCAGATCATTGCTGCTGGATTTGAAAGACTGGTTCCTGTACTCCCGTATTTCTCCCAGAAATGGGTGGAGGGTAGAAGGACCATCATATACTTTGATGTAATCACAGCATCTTTCCAAACTAGAAAGCAGAAAGATGTGCAAATGTATGCTTTTTCAATCATATATTTCATCCAAGAATATTTATATACATACATTATTTAGAAAATAATTCACAAAACGTTTTAGCAATTTTTACTTGCTTGAATGTTACAATTTCAGTGTTCTGGTTTATTCAGTAAATCAAAATAATTTCCTTTGACTGTGTAAATGATCTAGAGATAAAAAAGGCATAATGAAAGTGTCCTACTCAACATCGGTGAAGATCAATGACACAGTTGCGTTCCCTGTGCTATGAATGGTCCAGGTGCATTGTGCATTATTAGGGTAGTTATTAGGGTACCGGGGGCTGAATAATTCACCCGTCCGATCTGTCATATAGCCACCACATGATTCTTCACATAAACATGGAAAACGAGAATAAAAAATACTTAAAAACATCAGATAATCAGTGAATTAAGGTATTCCAATCTCTCTAGCATAATAAAATAATGTTATTTTTAAAATTAATTGTCCAATTTAAAATGACGAAAAGCTCAGTTTGCTTAATTTTATTTGTATTATTCTCAGAGGAATGTGGAGACAGAATAACTACAGTAGATGTTTTTAGTACTCTGGTTCAGTTTAGATTGATGAAATGTTTTTTTTTTAATCCATAATTACAGAGTCAGTTTTGAGAACAATTGGTTTATACATTGTAATAGATTTAAGATAATAAACCGTTATCAAAAGATTTTAAAATGCTTTCTTCTCAAATGACATTTTATGTCCTTGTCTTTATTAATGGGGTGAAAAGCTGTGTAATGACTGTACATTATGCCTTTAATGTCAATCTTGTCTGAACTTCGTCTAGGCTCAAAGTCATTTGTTAGAAACTGTTTTTCTTTGCAGAAACGTCACAGTTATATAGCTAATAAAATATTTCAGCAAACATCAGAATTTTCTGTCTAATTAATTACTTATGTGGCAAGTAGCCTTGTAATAAGTTAGATCATGTACAAAAAAACAACAACTTTCAGGCTCAAAGCAGCACATTACATTACCAGATGAGCTGGTCACTGGTGTGATTGTTGTAGAGGTGGTGTTGATGTTCCCAACATCTGAAATAAAAAATATAATGAATAATTATTTATAAACAGACACGAAATGTAGATGTATGAAGGTCACATGTAAATATGATTACCTGCACAGTATGCCAAAGAACAGATACTTGGCCTAACAAATTCATAGACATAATAATTGCCTGGACAGGCTTTCACTCTAATGGGAGTAGTACTGTAATAGCAGCAGATATTGTGCCAATGACCACAGACACCTCGAGTGACCACTCCATCCTCGACTTTTGGGTGTCCTCCATTTAACCACAGTGGGCCATGAGTGCCACATTTGTACTTATCAACACATGTGTTTGGCATCTGGGCACTCTGGCCATGAATGAACAGACAATACCAGCCAAACCAATTCACATTCCGGTCACACATTAAGACTGAGTCATTCTGATAGTCAGTGGCTCTCCAAGGATCGTCCAGTACAGTGTAGCTGTAGCAGGGGTCATCTGAGGGAGCCTCTGTGTAATCATTCAAATAATCATTGAAAAATAATAATAAAGTGTTGCTGAACTAGTGTTGCGAGTATCTTCACAATCAGACACATAAGCAGTATGTGTATTTAGTCTCAGGTATTACATACTACACTACTGTAGATTGAAAAGTTTGAAATCATATAATTTTAATGAAAGTGGAGGATGTCTTTACAGGTGGGAATGGGAAATGTGAAGTATTCAGAGATTCTGGTTTTGGGTCTGATTTCACTTAACAGTTCTAGTTTTAAAATGGTTCTGTTAAGGAAGAAATGTTTATTTTAAAAAAAAAGAAACTTCACTGCCAATTTATGAGTTAATTTTGATGATAAGTACATTTAAAACAATTCTTGCAAAAGGTGTAAATTCACAGACTTTTTAATCACTTATTTTTATAAAACACTATGAACAAAATTAATGTTTCCTTACATGTTGTCATATATATATATATATATATATATATATATATATATCCAATTAGTAACTACACTAATTTAAGTCTTAAGTAAAACATAACAGTCAATTGTATGTTATACTCTATGTTGCATATGTTGTATCCACTAAAAAGAACCATCTCATAAAAGTGATTAATTTCAGAATCGTTTGAACTAAATTGATTGTGCTGTGTGGTTTTGATTTTTTTTTAAATGTTCTCATAAGAATCATTACTTTGAAATCAGATTGCACTTGTCTCACTGTATGTTTCTGATTCACTAAAACTACATCTGCTTGAGAATCAGACTACACTGGACACTCACTGTACATTTCCTGCTGCAGATTCAGCTGTAATATTACATCACCGCTGAATAATAGTGCAGGAAACTGGCAATGTACAGTATTTTAGTTCCATCCTTATTGGTGGAAGAATACAGCATTTTTAGAAAAGGAACTCTGAATATCTTGTTTCTCAGCCATAATTTAGAAAGAATTAATAGCAAGTTGCCATAGCAAACTAGGAGAGGTTGAAATTCATAGTATCATAGATCAAGTTCTGTTCATCCTTCTAATCACATACCTACAAAGACCCAGTTTGCATGAAATCCTCTACTTGTTACACTGCTATCACTGTAGAAAAGCACAGTCAGATCATTGTTGCTGGATTTGAAAGACTGGTTCCTGTACTCCCGTATTTCTCCCAGCAAGGGGTGGAGGGTAGAAGGACCATCATATACTTTGATGTAATCACAGCATGTTTCCAAACTAGAAAACAGAAAGATGTGCAAAAGTATGCTTTTTCAATCATATATTTCATCCAAGAATATTTAAATTTCATTGTTTACAAAATACTTCACAAAAACCTTTAGCACTTTTTACTTGCTTGAATGTTACAATTTCAGTGTTCTGTTTTATTCAGTAAATCAAAATAATTTTCCTTTGACTGTGTAAATGATCTAGAGATAAAAAAGGCATAATGAAAGTGTCCTACTCAACATCGGTGAAGATCAATGACACAGTTGCGTTCCCTGTGCTATGAATGGTCCAGGTGCATTGTGCATTATTAGGGTAGTTATTAGGATACCAGGGACTGAATAATTCACCCCTCCAATCTGTCATGTTGCCACCACATGGTTCTTTATGTAAACATGGAAAACAAGAATAAAAAGACTTAAAACATCAGATAATCTGTGACTTAAGGTATTCCAATCTCTCTAGCGTAATACAGCAATCTTATTTTGAATTATCTAATCAAAAATAATATATACACCGTATATTTAAAAAAATCAATTTTGCTTAATCTTGTTTTTGTAGGATTTGTTCCTGTTTTAAAATAAATTAATACTGGATATTAGCAGACGGGAATGCAATAACACAATTTTTTCTTTCCTCCATTGCTAGCTATTACCTATAATATTCTCTGATGAATCTGAAGACTGAATAACTAAAGTATATGTATTTAGTACTCAGGTTTAATGGTCCTCCCAGACAGACAGACAGACAGACAGACAGATGTACGGATGGATAGATAGATAGACAGATAGATAGACAGACAGATATACCTGAAAAAACTTCAGTGAAATGCAGCCAGTTATCTATAAAAACAAAATAAATACATTATGCAAACTGATGTTTCAACATTATATAAAAGTATGCATAAAACAGCCATGTTTTACACTATATGATGTTAACTGATATTTACCTGTTGTCCATGACCCAGTGGTATTTGCTGTAATATGAAATAAAGACATAACATTTCACATAAGGTAATGCTTGTCTTTCTGTACAGTATGTGCAATGTATTAAATGTTTTTTTAATCCATGATTATGATGTTCAAGTTAGCAGCTGTTTTTCATATATTGTACAAGCAGTACAATATACAATCTTCAGTTAACAATAATCTTACCTTGAAAGGCAATTAGAAGCAGACACAAAAGGAGAGTCAGAGCTTCCATCTTTCTCTTCTGATCAAGTTTGTTTTTCAACCATCGTTTATATACTCAAAACCACAAGTAGGATTTCTATATGACATATCGAAAAATATCAATAGAGCACCATAATCGTGGAAAAGACACAGCTGAATATTAAGCAACTTTTATTACTCTTGATTCTGTATTGTTTTATGGATATTTCTGTTGACACAAAGTTTGAGATTATGGAGTGATTATGTTAAAGATATTGTACACTATTGAAAGAGAACTAAACTGAGCTGGACAATGACATCACTGAATCAATGATGAATTGTTTTTAACTAAAAAAACTGACTGTTGCTATTGTCCTCTTTTTAAAGCTGCATTATAGCAAAATTGAATTTTGTTTGCATTATTAACACTTTTTTTCCCGTTACTGTAAAGCTGTTTTGAGACAATCTCTATCTTGTATAAATCTTGTATAAAGCGCTATATAAATAAAGGTGACTTGACTTACCATACCACCTACAATATATTTTAGCCTTCATGTAATGTTGTCGCGTTCAGGCAAGGATGAGAAGATGAAGATCTTTGTGGCAAACATTTCATCAAAATAAACACAACAATTCAGACAGCACAGGAGCAACAAGAGCAACCTAACGGCTTACATTAATCAAGACAATACTGGACAATGAACAGAAAAGAACTCAGAAGAACCATGACTGGATTATGGGGTCTGTTCCCCATAAGGTTGAAATCATTTTCTGGGGTCTAGTGCCTTGTGCTTGTGCCCGGTAGGCCCATGCATTAATCCGACACTGACTAAAACTAAACCAAAGCGGAACATACATTTGACAAATTTACTCATACTTTCAGTTTTTACCATTAGCTAACAAAATCCATTTACAGTTTTACAAAAATATTAAATTCATTTATGAAACAAAAGAGAGCAAGACTGCGATGTGACAAGTGACATGAAAGTAGCACCAAAATAAGGAGAGTGTTTTAGAATAAGTAAAGGACATAAGCGATAAATTTTGAAATATATTTCTAATTATAAAAAAACAAAATTGTGTTTTGAAAAGCGAAGCACTGCCACAGCACCATTTGAGCTGAATATATGAAATACTGTCATTAACATTATCTGTCTTACAGTCACTGATCACCCCACTATCATGAACTTTGAGTCAACAGAGATAAAATATATACTGCATCCAGCTGTGTCGTTTCCACAATTAGCCTATGCAGTAAAGTCATAACATAAGTTATGTAAAGTTATAACAATGATATACCTTTGCAAATCATTAGCTAATGATTAATTAAAGCAGACAACTGGAAGTTGAGGTATAGCTTCGACCACTGTGGTAATTAACATATGAATTTACATCATTAGTTAATATATGTTATTAGGGAACTAATACATTATGACACATTTAACTAATACAATTTATTGATTACTTAATCCATGAATCATATAGAATGTTCATTAGTTGCTGATGCAGTAATTATTAATAAATGGTTTAGTTCTTCATGAATTATACATTAATTCGTGATTATCTGTGCATTAGTTAAGCATGAATTACCGGTAATGCATATTTGTGCACCCCTATTGTAAAGTGTTACCATATTACCACCCCCTTTATTTGCACATTTCCACCCATGACGCTACCATTGTGTTTTTGCAAGCAACTACCATGTACCAGTTCTAACGCCATGACAAAAGTTTGGGCAAAGCATGCTAACTGTTCTGTCTTTGGCTGCACTGACGAGCACAGAACACTATTTAGAGTCCCAGTCTCAGAGGAGACAAGAGAGCAGTGGATTTATTGATTTATTTACTTTATATTACGCTGCTGCCACACAGATCTAATATAAACATGTGATTTCTTTCCCAGCTGTTTACATCCCGAATTCCAGAAATGTTGGGATGTTTTTTAAATTTGAATAAAATGAAAACTAAAAGAATTTCAAATCACATGAGCCAATATTTTATTCACAATAGAACATAGATAACATAACAAATGTTTAAACTGAGAAACTTTACAATTTTATGCACAAAACGAGCTCATTTCAAATTTGATGCCTGCTACAGGTCTAAAAATATTTGGGACGGGGGCATGTTTACCATGGTGTAGCATCTCCTCTTCTTTTCAAAACAGTTTGAAGACGTCTGGGCATCGTGGTAATGAGTTTCTGGAGTTTTGGTGTTGGAATTTGGTCCCATTCTTGCCTGATATAGGTTTACAACTGTTTGTGGTCATCTTTGACGTATTTTTCGTTTAATGATGCACCAAATGTTCTCTATAGGTGAAAGATCTGGATTGCAGGCAGGTCAGTTCAGCACCCGGACTCTTCTACTACGAAGCCATGCTGTTGTAATAGCTGCAGTATGTGGTTTTGCATTGTCCTGCTGAAATACACAAGACCTTCCCTGACATAGACGTCATCTGGAGGGGAGCAAATGTGGCTCTAAAACCTATATATACCTTTCAGCATTCATAGTGCCTTCCAAAACATGCAAGCTGCCCATATCGTATGCACCCCCATACCATCAGAGATGCTGGCTTTTGAACTGAACGCTGATAACACGCTGGAAGGTCTCCCTCCTCTTTAGCCTGGAGGACACAGCGTGTCCAACAAGAATGTCAAATTTGGACTCGTCTGACCATAGAACACTTTTCCACTTTGAAACAGTCTATTTTAAATGAGCCTTGGCCCACAGGACACGATGGCGCTTCTGGACCATGTTCACATATGGCTTCCTTTTTGCATGATAGAGCTTTAGTTGGCATCTGCAGATGGCACGGCGGATTGTGTTTACCAACAGTGGTTTCTGGAAGTATTCCTGGGCCCATTTAGTAATGTCAATGACAGAATCATGTCGATGAGTGATGCAGTGTTATCTGAGGGCCCGTAGACCACGGGCATCCAACAAAGGTCTTCGGCCTTGTCCCTTACGCACAGAGATTTCTCCAGTTTCTCTGAATCTTTTGATGGTGTTATGTACTGTAGATGATGAGATTTGCAAAGCCTTTGCTATTTGACATTGAGAAACATTGTTTTTACAGTATTCCACAATCTTTTTTCGCACTCTTTCACAGATTGGAGAGCCTCTGCCCAGCTTTACTTCTCTCATCTTTACTTCTCTCATGTCTTAGAGAGACTCTGCCTCTCTAAGACATCCCTTTTATAGCTAATCATGTTACAGACCTGATGTCAATTAACTTAATTAGTTGCAAGATGTTCTCCCAGCTGAATCTTTATAAAATTTCTTGCTTTTTCAGCCCTTTGTTGCCCCCGTGCCAACTTTTTTGAGACCTGTAGCAGGCATCAAATTTGAAATGAGCTCATTTAGATAAAAATGTAAAATTTCTCAGTTTAAACATTGGTTATATTCTCTATGTTCTATTGTGAATAAAATATTGGCTCATGTGATTTGAATGTCTTTTAGTTTCCATTTTATTCAAATTTAAAAAACGCCCCAACATTTCCGGAATTCGGGTTGTACCTTCACAGACATAACCGACTGTTTTTGTAAGTCATGTGTGTTTTTAACATAAGCTTGTGTGTATTTGACAGTTTAAGACATGAAAGAGAACTTAGCTTAGTACTCACATGCCGTGTGATAGCCTCTTTCTGTGCACGTGCTTCAGATGTGTGCTCAGAAAACAGTATAGCAGAAGTTGAACTAAAACACATGATTTCAGTGCGATAGACATCATAATCAAAACCAAACAGATGTGTTTTAGCAGAGAATCTAAGATACGAGCTGTAAAGGCACAGCCTTTTTTCATCACGCTGCAGATGGAAAAAAACACTTGCAAATTAAGAAAACATCTTCATCAGTTTGACATCACACATGCTGCAAATACTCACAACACAACCAAATACAGAAACACGCTGCAAATACTCACAACACAACCAAATACAGTGTGCGATATTGACAAAAAAATAATATCTCGATATTTTCTGGGATTTTATTGATAACAATAATTAGACGATATTTTGAGTGTGTTATTGACAGCTGACTCCTAAATTTTTTGATATTCTTCATATTCTGTGTGGTGGTCAGTTCACACTGATAGAAATTAATCTTTTCCAAAAAAGTTTAAATTGATTTTTACATTTTATGAGCATTTTTACCTTTATAAAGCCTTTTTTTTCTTCTAAAAGTGTCCATTATCTTTTGAGTCAAATTCTTACATTTAATCAGTGAACTATGAAATCAGTATCAACAAAATTAATCTTTGCAATGCAGAGGAAACACAGAAGTTGCATCTGAAGTGGCATTTAGATGTATTTACTGTTTAATGCAGGACATGAATGCATTTAACCTGCAATACAAATGCATAAATAATGTTTTGATATATACATGAACATAAAATGCTGAATACTGATATTTGAAATAATTTAAATAATAAAAAGATACTTTGAATGTGAAATTACAACCTCCAATAGGTGGCAGCAAGTCTAAAGAGTTAGTATATGACTTTCTTCTTTCAGATGAATCCAATCGGAGTTATATTCAAAATTGTCTTGGCTCTTTCAAGCTCTATAACAGGGGTGTCCAAACTCGGTCCTGGAGGACCGGTGTCCTGCAGAGTTTAGCTCCAACCCTAATTAAACACACCTGAAGCAGCTAATCAAGGTCTTACTAGGCATACTAGAAGCTTCTATGCAGGTGTGTTGAGGCAAGTTGGAGCTAAACTCTGCAGGACACCGGCCCTCCAGGACCGAGTTTGGACAGCCCTGCTCTATAATGACATGGGCGGGTGGTCGTGTTCAACAGTGCAAATGTAGTCAAATAAAGCGCACACATTCATATTAAAACATGCATCACACGGCTCCGGGGGGTTGAATAAAGGCCTCCTGTAAAAAAAAAAATCCATATTTAAAACTCCGATTGGATTCATCTGAAAGAAGAAAGTCATATACACCTAGGATGCCTCAAAGGTGAGTAAAACATGGACTAATAATTTTCATTTTTGGGTGAACTAACCCTTTAATACATTGCGATTGAACCGAATCATTTAAATGGTTGATTCATTCCTGAACGAAACACCGTCATGTTGCTCAGAGACGCAAAACAGCACTGTAGCTGTGTTTGGAATTATTTTTTGTTGTCAAAATACCGCATGAACAGGAAATATGGTGTCTAAAACGTAAGTCTCTTGCTTAACTTCTTGTTTATTGAACTGTTGTAAAAAAAAAAATCAATATCACATTTGTAATCATGGTAATTTTTGGAGAAAATATGGCACTCTTCGTTTGAAATTGATTAACTATATAAAGTGGTATAAATATACATTTTCTCCAGGGCCAGCCCAAACCTTTATGGGGACCTAAGCAGAATTTTATTTGGGGGCCCCACAGTGCCGCCAATATCAGTTATTGTAAAAGCTTGATTATTCACGCACTATAAATCTAACACACCCATTATCAGTTTTGTTTGTTGTAGACTTTAACATTCAAAGTCCTAAACTATTAAGTGGCATAGTTAATGTGGTGTGCTGAAGTAGCTAAATAAACCAGCAGACAATGCATTTACAGAACAGAGTGTTATTTTAACAACAGAAATATTAAATCGATGTTGTTCTTTTATTATAGTCATACTTTTTTATAATACATATTAAACACAGCAGAGAACATCTGTATAAACAACAACTCTTAATCTATATCTAGCTAATTGAGGCATAATGATATTGGAATATAATAGAAAAGACACAAAATATAGGCTAAGGAAAATAATATTAAGCTGTTATCAGTTTATGAAACAGAAGCTTATTTTTATTAGGCCTACAAAAATATATCTACACTGGAAAGTTATTTTTACGCAGAAAACAAAAACTTTAACCTAAAACTAAGTAAAATGTTATTTTATAATATATTAAGATGTCTATTAGCTGAAGTTTTGATATTCAAACATGAACTTCCCTAAAACAAAAAGATACCCTACCTAGGCTATGCTAATTACCTTTGTGGGGGGGGGGGGGGTCCTGGTCTGATCAGGGGTGCATTTCCCAAAAGCTAATAGAGTTCAATGAAAATAACGACCATAGTTAGCTAATGATGGTTTTGAGAAATGCATCCCTGATTTATGCCACAAAATCCCCATGCTGAATTTGTCCCCCCTCCACCCCCAAAACGCGACTGATTTTAACCCTTTGACACACTACCCTTTGGCTGGCGTGGAGCCAGAGAAAGACGAGCTCAGAAGAAAAAAAAAGAAACACACGCTCAGTGCTTTTCATATTTCAGAACTGTTCAGTGTTTTCAACCAAATAAAGTTTATTTTAGTTTTTAGACATTTAAATACACTTCAATTAAATAAAAAAAAAGTCATTTAGTATAGGCTACACACTTTTTGTATCCACCTTTTTGCCATAAAATGGGCGAGGCCATTTGTAAATTCTATGGGTCTAGCTTCTGGTCTCATCAGCGTCCAGCTATTTTTAGCTGTACAAAACAGTTCGTTTTGCTGGTTGATAATTGAAAATTTGTGGTCTTACGGTATTATTTTAATGTATTATCTTAATTATGATCACACTGGTTTGCAGTGCAAACAGTTTTACTGTTTACTGCACGTTGTTATTCTTCTCGTTATTTATCTATAACAGCTAATAAACCGGAAGTCTCACCCATAGGCTTACTTCCGGGTTGAAGAAAAGGTAGCTAGATGTCGGTGCCGATAGCCTCGTGGTTAGTGCGCCGACATAAAGCGCATTTGCGCTCACAGCGACCTGAATCTGATTCCTGTCTCAAGGTCCTTTGCTGATCCCACTCCCCTCTCTCTTCCCAATGCTTTCTTGTCATCTCTCTACTGTTCTGTCAATTAAAGGCATAAAAGCTTGAAAATGTAACTTAAAAAAAAAATATATATATAGATTAATTATTTAATATGCTTTCGTATCATTACCACTGTCAATTGATATAATATATCACGAATTAAAATAAAATAAAATAAAATAAACTGTCATTTCATGCAGGCTACTCTTGGGGGCCCTCTGGTGGCCACGGGGGCCCTAAGCAGCACTTAGTTCGCTTATGCCTTGGGCCAGCTCTGATTTTCTGCCCCCATGTCTTGAATTTGTGATCATTCTAAATGTATTTTAATAGACTGAATCATGCAGTGAAAGAACACTCTAAATGTGCACTCGCACTAGTCTGTAGACTTCACGTAATGTATTTGTGCACTCTGTATGTGTTTTGAATGGTTTTTGCAAAATACCGATAATGTCAAATCGCACATCGTTAAAACAACAATTACGATATTATCGCAGACGATATCGCCCTACTCACATCACAACCAAATACAGAAACGCGCTGCAGATATGCACAACAACCAAATACAGAAACGGACTGCAAATACTCAAAACAACACAATTACAGAAACATGCTGCAAATACTCACAACACAACCAAATACAGAAACGCACTGCTACTCACAACACAACCATATACAGAAACATGCTGCAAATACTCACAACACAACCAAATACACGCTGCAAAAACAGAAATGTGCTGCAAATACTCACAACACAAACAAATACAGAACCAAATACAGAAAAATGCTGCAAATACTCACAACACAACCAAATATACCAAATACGCACACCCACATTGTAAATATTTAAGGGAACCGCAACAAGTGACAAACATGGCTGGGAAATGCTTATCAATGTCTACTCAGAAAGGTGAGATTAGCGTACATCATAGCGTAGTGTCAGTTCTGGCAGGTCACGTTAGTCAAGCTCGCATCGGCTGACTCTCAGCTGATCCACGTCTACCTATAGGGATGCAACATCTATCACAGCACTCATATATAAGGTGCATCAGTACCTGTGCATCACCAGCTTCGCATTGCTCAATAGCTAATTACCCACCTCCATCCCTGACCCCTCCTCTTGTCAGTCAGTCAGGATTCAGCCTTCTGATTCTCCTTGAATCAGACTATTTCAAAATGATACATTAAATTATTGAACCTATCTGCAATACATTTATGTGTACATTTATGTTCTGTTACACTGGAGGGTTATTGTTGCTCTCCCTGCTCTTATCCATGCTAGACTGCATGGATGCGCAGGGAGTTCTTGCCCATAACAGAACCATACCAAAGTCTCTTTAATTCTATAGTCTTACTTTACTCTCTTTACTTTACTTTCAGTCATTTAGCAGACGCTTTTATCCAAAGCGACTTACAAATAAGAAAAAGTAACTAAAACTAAAAGTTAAAACTCTATAAATACTATATATACACACACATTTAAGAAAATAAAGAAAATAAATAAAAATGACAAATGCATACAACAACATTTCAAAACTAAACATTTAAATGAAAAAAATAAAAATAAAATAAAGCTAAAAACAATTCCAAATATTAAAACAACAAAAGGTATGAGTATAATAATGCTTCTAACATAACACTAAGCCAAACACCAAAAAAC
>JAFVLL020005717.1:0-20309 GCA_021397915.2 Tor tambroides | reverse complement strand
TACCTGGGACTGAGCTTCTTGCAGGGTAATCGGAGGCGAAGGTCCCGAGTGGACAGCCAAACCCATTGACCCGGTTGGTAATCTGGATTGGGGCGACGGTGACGATTGGCTTGATCTTGTGCTCGGCGAACTGCTCTCTGTAGGTGTGTGTGTGAGCCTCATTCCAAACCTCCTCACTGCGCTGTAACCAAGAGTTAACGGCAGGGAGTTCTGAAGGTTCCCCTGAACAGGGGAACAGAGGAGGTTGAAATCCCAGGATACATTGAAAGGGGGTGATTCCGGTGGCAGGTTTGCGAAGTGAATTTTGTCCATATTCGGCCCAGAAAAGGTAACGGCTCCAGTCTGACTGATTGCGGTGGCAGTAGGATCGTAGGAATCGGGTGAGTTCTTGATTGAGGCGTTCAACTTGTCCATTAGATTGCAGGTGGTATCCGGAGGTGAGGCTTATGTTGATGTTGAGTTTCTGACAGAATGCTTTCCAGACGCGTGATGTGAATTGAGATCCTCGGTCTGAGACAATATCCTCGGGAAGACCGTAAAACCTGAAGACGTGATTGCAAAGAGATTCAGCGGTTTCTAAGGCTGTGGGCAGTTTGGGTAACGGGATCAGACGACAGGCTTTGGAAAAACGATCAATGACCGTAAGAATGGTTGTGTGACCCTGTGAATCTGGCAGATCAGTCACAAAATCAATAGCGATATGCGACCAGGGGCGTTGTGGAATGGGTAGTGGATGGAGCAAGCCTGCGGGTAACTGATGCGGCGATTTGGTTATGTTGCAAGTATCACAGTTCTTGATGTAAGTTATGGTGTCGGTTTGAATAGAGGGCCACCAGAATCGGTTATTTAACAATTGTATAGTTGCTGCAATGCCTGGATGACCGGAGCTGGGGGCTGAATGGACCAAACTGAGAACTCGTTGTTGCAGGACTTGAGGAACATATGTGAGATTAGGCGGGGTTTCGGCTGGTGGAGGATCTGTGTTCTGAGCATCTGCAATCTCTGTCATAATATCCCATTGAATGGGAGCGAGGATAATGGAGGAGGGGAGTATGAGTTCTTGACTGGGATTCGAGGCGGAAGATTCGTAGAGGCGTGATAGTGCGTCTGCCTTAGTGTTTTGTGAACCTGGACGATAAGTGATTTTGAAATTGAAACGTGTGAAGAAAAGGGCCCATCTAGCCTGCCTATGATTGAGTCTCTTGGCTGATTTCAGATACTCAAGGTTACGATGATCAGTGAGGACGGTGAAAGGGTGTCTGGCTCCCTCGAGCCAATGGCGCCACTCCTCAAATGCAGCCTTCATAGCTAGGAGTTCTCGATTGCCCACATCATAATTTTGTTCTGCAGGACTGAGCTTGCGGGAGAAAAAGGCGCAGGGATAAAGTTTGGGTGGTTCGCCCTGACGTTGTGAGAGAACTGCCCCGATGCCTGTATTGGATGCGTCCACTTCTACAACAAATTCACGTTCCGGGTCTGGGTGATGCAGAATGGGTGCAGTGGTGAATCGTTCTTTAAGGGTTTGGAAAGCCTGATGGGCTGCAGGTGACCAGGTGAGGCGTTGGCTCCCCCTCTTCGTCATAGAGGTTAATGGGGCTGCTATGGTACTGAAATTGCGAATGAATCTCCGATAGAAGTTAGCAAAGCCTAGGAAGCGCTGGAGCTCCTTTAGACTAGTGGGCTGAGGCCAGTTAACTACGGTGTGGACCTTCTTGTCATCCATCGCTACCCCTCCAGAACTGATCACATAGCCGAGAAAAGATACTGATTCTTGATGAAATTCGCATTTCTCAGCCTTGGCATACAACTGGTGGTCGATGAGTCGATGAAGAACAGCCCGGACGTGCTTGACATGATCCTTGAGTGATTTGGAATATATCAGGATGTCGTCGATGTAAACAATTACCCAGCGGTTAAGCATGTCTCTGAACACCTCATTGATGAAAGACTGGAATACTGAGGGACTATTGGCGAGCCCGAAGGGCATAACAAGGTATTCATAGTGACCTGATGTGGTGGAAAAGGCAGTCTTCCATTCATCACCCTCTCGTATGCGGATGAGATTGTAGGCGTTACGCAAGTCCAGTTTGGTGAAGTATCTTGCCTCCCTGAGTTGTTCTAGAGCCGCAGGTACTAGGGGTAAAGGGTAACGGAACTTGATGGTTATATCATTGAGCCCTCGATAATCAATACAAGGACGAAGTCCCCCATCCTTCTTTTTGACGAAAAAGAAGCCAGCAGAGGCAGGAGAGGTAGATGGTCTGATGAACCCCTTAGCTAGTTCCTCCTCAATATAAGACTTCATAGCCTCTGCCTCCGGTTGGGAAAGAGGAAAAATCCTACCCTTGGGGGGTTGTGAGCCCGATGGCACAATCACCAGCTCTGTGTGGTGGTAGTTGGGTAGATTTGGTCTTACTGAAAGCCTCAGCGAGATCGTGGTACTCGGCGGGGAGTTGCATCTTGGAAGTGCTAGATGAAACTTTGAGGTGGAGGGAAGGCAATTCTGTTGGCAGTATTCTGACCATTGAGTTATTTGACGTTCGGACCAAGAAATAGAGGGGTTGTGTCTTTCAAGCCAGGGCAATCCCAGGATAATAGGTGTCTGTGGTGATTGGAAAACGAATAACTTGATGAATTCTGTGTGAAGAGCTCCAACACGTAGTTGTACTTCCCTGGTGATGGATTGGACTCGGCTGGAGCCCAACGGTCGACCGTCTAGTGCTGCCACTGCCAAATGAGATACACAAGGGTCAAGGGCAATATTGTGAGTCTTGGCGAAGGTAGCATCAATGAAATTTCCCGCAGCACCCGAGTCAATCAATGCCCTGGTTTCGGTGATATGCCCGTTAATCATTAAAGTGACAGGTAGTTCAAGCACAGTAGAAGGATTCTGATTGACACTCACCGCTGAAGGGTTGCGGGATGGACGAGTGGGACAGGCCGCCCTCAGATGCCCTGAGAGTCCGCAATACAAACACAGATTCAGACGAATGCGCCTCTCTCTCTCCTCCTCGCTGAGATGAGTGAATCCGATCTGCATGGGTTCGGGACCAGGAGATGGCGTTGTATTGCCGACGGTAGTTGGGAGGTGACGAGGCTGACGACGAGAGCGAAGATTGTCAATTCTGATAGCCAGGTCAATGAACTGGTCCAAGGTTTTACCATCATCCCGACAGGCGAGCTCCGACTGCAGTTCCGAATTCAGCCCCTTGCGAAAGTGCAACTTCAATGGCAAGGCAAGTTTATTTATATACACATTTCATACACAGTGGTAATTCAAAGTGTTTTACGTGAAATAGACATTAAAAATCTATAAAAACGTGGAAATAAAAATAATAAAAACAAGGACTTTTAAAATGATATGGAAATTGATTTAAAATAAATTTAGAGAAAATGATTATACATAAAATTCATTTCAGTCAGTTCGGACATATAGCACAGTGCTCATTCAACAAATGCATAGTTAAACAGATGAGTTTTTAGTCTTGATTTAAATGTGGCTAATGTTTTAGCACATCTGATCTCTTCTGGAAGCTGGTTCCAACTGCGGGCCGCATAATAGCTAAAAGCAGACTCCCCTTGTTTGGTGTGAACCCTTGGTATTTCTAACTGACTCGATCCTAATGATCTGAGTGGTCTGTTACGTTTATATTCAGTGAGCATATCAGCAATATATTTAGGTCCTAGGCCATTGAGTGACTTATAAACGAGTAAAAGTACTTTAAAATCAATCCTAAATGTAACTGGAAGCCAGTGTAAGGACCTGAGGACTGGTGTGATACAAATAAACAAATTTACATTTGATCACATTCATATCAGAAAATGTTGCTTCACATAGGTATGAAGATCCAAATAAAGCAGATGCTTTGAGTACAGCTTGGTGAATGTTCTTGTAGACTCCTGGGTCTACCAGACTCCAGAAATTTGGCGAATGTTGCTGAGATTTCAACTGGATATTATTTTGGAGATTAATAACCTCCATCTCCATCTCTAAAGCACTGACATCAAAGAGTTCAGCCATCTGCTTTGAAATGATATCAGTGTCAAGCTCCATGTAAGGATTGGCAATGAACGCCACACATGGCTCAAGTTTTTCAAAATCCCCAAACCTTTCGTCAAATTCCTGCCCAAGCCTGGACAGAAGGTCACAGTACTTGAGTACATCAAAAACTTCATTTGCGCCTGTGCGGCTTTCTAACATCTTTAACATTGAAGGGAAGTGCTGCAATCTGTTGTTCTTCATTTGATGAATGTAAAATGACAGTTTTGCTTTAAAAGCCTTCACAGCACTGATCATTTCACATAAAGATTTGATTCTTTACCTTGTAACTGAGGATTGAGCTGATTCAGTTTCTCGGTTACATCAGCCAAGAATGCCAGGTCAAGCAGCCACCCAGCATCAGAAAACTAGTTAGTGTCTTCCCCTCTTGTTTCTATAAAAGCTTTAACAAGCAGAAAGGAAATAAAGCGGTGAAGTACCTTACCCCTACTCAACCACCTCACTTCTGTGTGAAATGAGAGATCGCCATACTCTGCAGAAAGTTCATCAAGAAAGAGTTTGAAGCATCTGTGCTGTTTGGATTTTGAGCGAATTGAGTTGATAACCAAACAACCGGTGTCGTGACATGATTAAAGCACATAACCTTACTGCAGATCACCTGCTGACGAATGATGCAATGATAGTTCAGAAATACAGCAAAATCCGGGCCATTCTTTCAATGTGCAATAAATCCAGAGCAGCGCCCTATCATGGCTGGAGCTCCGTCTGTTGTCACAGATACCACCTTGTCAAGGGGGTATGCGTTTTTCCACGTAGTAGTTCTTGAAAACACTGGTCTCTGGTCATGGTTTTCAAAGGAAGCAGTGTCAGAAACTCCTCTTAGGTGAAAACATCTTTCACTTACATTCGTAAAGAAAAACTCAGGAAGGGGAGTCAGCTACAAATAGTGTTCAACAGACATTCAGAAAGCGAGATTCGACAAGAAGCTTTGGGAATCTTTGACTGCTTTAAAGATCCATTTGCTGCAGTTTCAACAACATACAGGCAAGACAGTGTCATAAAAGAAAAATTCAGTTTTGTGGAAGCTGAAGAAGTTCCAGTTGGATTAGCAGTATGCTGTCAAAAAAGAGAAAAAAGAAGAGACCTCTGCATAAAAAACAAATGTTTCCATTATATACCTCTGATAAAGAGTTTAGAACAATTACTGTCTCATCCAAAAATCTTTGCAATGATAAATGGTGGACTTCAGAAGTGCAGCAGTGGAGATATTTATCATCGATGCTATCACACCGTTATTTTCCTCTAAACCCTCTGCTTTACAGATAATCCTTTATTCAGATGAAATTGAAATTTGCAATCCACTTGGGTCTCATGCTTCAAAGAATAAGTTGCTCATGTTTTACTACATTTTGGGAAACATTAATCCAAAGTACAGGTCCAAATTAGCTTCGATCCGCCTTCTTGCCATTGCGAAGAAAAGTGACCTCTCACAATGTGGAGTTGATGCCATATTGGCAAGACTGCATGAGGACTTGGTAAAGCTTTATAATGGCGTGAAAATTCATCTTGGGAGTGGTGAACATGAAATATATGGAGCAGTGGTTTCCATATGTGGAGATACATTAGCTCAACATGAGCTGTGTGGATTTAAAGAGGGTGTGGGCTTTGCATATAGTAAATGCAGACATTGTGAATGTTCTTTTGAAGACATGCAAATGTTTTTCAATGAAGAAAACTTTGAGCAAAGAACACTGGAAAGACATATTCGACAGTGCAGTGACATTGAGAAAGCCAGCACTGAGTTTCTCAGGAACAGCCTTAAAACTACATACGGAATAAACCGAAGGAGCAAAGTAATGGATTTCCCTGCCTTCAATTTAATCCAGCAAACACCTCAAGATATAATGCACGTAATTCTTGAGGGCATTGCTCCCTTGGAACTTAAGTGCATGTTGAAACAATTGGTTCTTTCGGGACAACTGGACCTAGATGCTTTCAATGCTGATATCATTGGCTTCCCATACTCTCCACAAGACACTAGAGATAGGCCTTGTCCTCATGCATACAGTACATTAGCTTCCAATGACAATAAACTGAAGCAGTCCTCAGGTCAAATGCACAAGGACATTACATGTCTCTATGAAATATTACCTTGGAGATGTGATCAATTATATAAAGCTTCAAATGTGTGAGAAACTTGTGTTCTGTAAATTTGTGTTTTGACTTATTTGAAACGTAACAATTTTTCTTCTTCCATTTATCATTGTGATGTTTAAAGGAATATTCTGGGTTCCAATCAAGTTAAGTTCAGTCAGTAGCATAATGTTGATCAAACCCTTTTTTGATTTGAAGTTATTTATTTTTGTTGTTTGCATAACCTGTATTGAACCCAAAATATTCCTTAGAGGAACTTTTAATACTAGAGTTAATGCTATCTACTTAAAAAAAAAAAGGTATCAAATTACACATCATATTTTTTTAGTAGTTTTAAGGCTTGATTTATTTAATGGAATGTACCGGAATAAATAAGGTAAAATCTGCTAAATTATTTAATCTATGACACAATGAATTTAATATTTTAAGTGAAATGTGCTCATTTATTTTTAAGTTAATTTAGAAAAGCCTGTGATTGTGAGTAATACTTTTGAGTAGTAAGTACTTTGAGTTATCTTGTACAATTAAAAGACTGTATACAACTGAACAGCCATAGGGAAAAAAACGTTACCTGTACTAGCATTAGTAAAGTTATTGTTCATTGTACAAAGCATCATGCCTTACACTGTTAGTACATGCATTTCTGCACAACTTAGCCATAAGCTGTACTCTTCTGCACAATGGTAATCACAGAAACTTAAAAATAACAGAAACGCTTTCAAATGTCAAACATAACTGAAAATTAAACACTAACAAATGTTTCCCTTCACTCAAAAACACATAAAAATAGTATTTAATTTCAATATTTACTCTACATGCAGCCATATGCAAAGCATGCTGGGAACTAACAATTACAGCCAAAATAAAACTGCATTATTGTGCTAATTCTCTTAAAATAAATAGTTAGCCTTCTTTCCTTAACTTTATTTGTTTAATCAGTTCCTCAAATCAAGCTTTCAAAAAAGTTTCCTTAAAAAAAAAAAAAAAAAACTAAAACATACTGTATATCATGGTCTTATCAATGAAATGCTCCCAATATAACATTGAACCACAATTTCTTTAATTAAAATATACACACTCTTTTTAATTATCATCTTAACATTTTAAATGAAAATTACAAGACCCAAGATTCATTTTTACAGTGCAATAATCTCTGTTCTGTGTGGTGGGGCTGCTTTGATGATTCTTGTATCTTCTCTGTTCGTTCTTGTTTTTTAGGATTTTTATTATTTTGAAAGGAAGGAAAGGAAGTGGCATGAGCCAATTGTAGTTTCCGATACTCGGAATTTGTGGCCTGCATTTTTACCCATCAAAGTACACACACACACAGCAGAGAGTAGTGAACAAGAGAGTGTGTGCATTCACGCCCTACTCCCTGCGACCTTTGGGTTACAAGTCCAACTCTCTAACCCTTAGGTCATGACTGCCCCAATTTTAGTATCATTTTTAAATTTTGGCTGATTACTACGAATTTCTTAATAAAACCTCTGCAGTTGGATTTAATATTTCACATTTCCTAAAATATTTATTACAAATATGTTGAATCCCTTCATGAGTTTATAATGAGAGGATGTGTAAACTTTGAAAGCAAAAGTAATCAAAAAAATGAAATGATTAATTCATGTTAATAATAATTCAAATAACCTTTTGTGCTTAGTTCAGAAATCCACTTTGATAAACTTGATTATTAAGATTGTTTGAGTATAAAGATAATTTCTCACATGAGACACACTGTTAATACAGTATATCACACAACATTAAACACTATACAGGCAAGGGCCCTGTCATAGACCCAGTGCAATGCGACACAAGTGTTTTTTGCTCATTTCAGCCCGACGCAGTTATCCTTTTCACGTCCAGCGCCTTGATGTTAAAATAGCAAATGCACTTGTGCCCATCTGCCCAGGATTAAAATGTAAAAGATTATTATTGTGTACTTTAACCTTGAGCACAACGAGCAGATGCATTTCCTCTCTGGAGAAGCATTCAAATTTTACTCTTGCAAAGTCTGTCATGTAAATAGCAAATTTGCCAAGGTGCAAGTGCAACTAGCTCTTAAAAGGTTAGTTCACCCAAAAATGAAAATTCTGTCATTAATTACTCAGCCTCACGTCGTTTCAAACCTGTAAGACCTTTGTTCATCTTCTGAACATAAATTAAGATATTTTTGATGGAATCTGAGAACTCTTTCATGAGGATCAGCACATTGCTTATATGTGTGTGTGTGTGTGTTTTTTTTACATTATTTTATTTTATTTGTGATATATTTTCCTGCCACTGCTCAGGTCGGCTTGGACTGTATCTTCTTGCTGAGACTCATTTTAAGTGCTGTTTAGGGAACTACTGTGTAGTTGCCGACACGGTGAAAATATCTTGGCTAATTCTTATTGCACATGCATGTGTGCGCTTGTTAGCAGTTCTCTGCAAAAGATTTGAATTAAATTTGTTTAGAGTTTTAAAGATTTTGCTTAGTTCAGTTGATTTTATTTTAAGAAACAATCTTTTTTAGTGGACTTAAATTAAATGTCCTAATATGGTCACATTATAAATATTATAAGATAATATGTGACCCTGGACCACCCTGGTCTTAAGTGTCAATTCTTCAAAACTGAGATTTATACATCATCTGAAAGCTGAATAAATAAGCTTTCCATGTTGTGGCCCAAAGAGGTTGTTGTTTGTCTGGGTCTCAGTCAGTGCAGTCAGAGAAGCTCAAAACAGCAGAGTTTCAGGTGCCAAAGGAAGACTTTATTACACAGAGCAACAAAGCCGAGAAGACAGCCGCCACATTTACTGCCTCTGGTTTCTGCTTGTTCAAACATCATATTTTATACACTTCTTATCTTTAACAATGTAGCAAAGTTGTGACCTTCTATGCTTGTTTGCCATGCCTGATTGGTTAGCCACCATTATCTTGTAGCCCTCCTTGTTCATTATCTAATATTCCTGTGTGGAATATTGCTGAAGCTGCCCTTTTTAAAATATAAGGCCTCCCATTGTTTGGAGGTGATTTCATCCTTCTTGATGTCCTTGATGTCCTCACCTGGCATTTAGTTAATGGAAATTTCCAAGCACTGTTCATGTGAATCTCACAGTTCTTGCTCAGATACTCAGTTTTAGACTAATTTAACACATTATTCAGTATATTGATTGCTTCCATGATTTACATTCTCTTGTTAGTATGACAATATCATTTCTATATTTTACTGCTAAATTACACAATATCCATTGATGTCAATCAGACAATATTTGTCTGAGATGCAACTATTTGAAAATCTGGAATCTGAGGGTGCAAAAAAATCTAAATATTGAGAAAATCACCTTTAAAGTTGTTCAAATGAAGCTCTTAGCAATGCATATTACTAATCAAAATTGAAGTTTTGATATATTTATGGTAGGAAATTTACAAAATATCTTCATGGAACATGATCTTAATATCCTAATGATTTTTGGCATAAAAGAAAAATCAACAATTTTGTCACATAATGAGAAAAGCCATGATAGGCCAGTTTTGTGAAAGGCAAGGATAGGCACAGTTACATAATATTCAAACTTACCTGATGGTCACAGTAGTGCATATTGTGCAAAGACCACGATAGACTGTGTAACGTAAAACCCTCAATAGGGCATGTAAAGTGAAGGCCATAACGGCCTGAGTTATGTGCAGTTACAAAAGGTTGTGTTGTGTGAATGCCTCAACAGGTCATGTAGATCACAGCCCTGATAGGCTGTGTAGTATGATTACACTGATAAGCTTAATCATCTATGAACGCATGATTATGTTTTGTAAATTATTAGTTCATCACTAACAAATTACTTGTAAATGTCTTGTAAATTAATTTAAAAAAAAAACACAAATTATTAGCATATCACTAGTTCACTGGTTCTGAATGTTTTGTAAATGATTAGTTCATCATTAACTAATCACTTATAAATGACACAACTGAACGTTATTATAAAGTATATATCTATATAAATATACAGTGTAAATATAGATCAGGGAACTCACCTTTATGAGGCCGTCTAGCAACATTAAGCGACCAGTTTTAGCTACTTTCAATTGATAGCAGTTGACAACACTGGTCAGTGTTTTTTTGTCTATATTTTTATGGATTTAAGTGAAATGTTTGGTCATATATATATATATATATATATATATATATATATATATTTATATTTATTTATTTAAATCCACACATCACTTTTGGCCACTGTTGTGTTTGGGGTTAGTGCCACAATATGTAAGACCCTGCTTATGGTCTCATCACCGGTGCAGTGCTGCATTTTTCCAATTTTCCAACCAAAAAAATGAAATTACTATTATTATTTCTGCAGTTAAAGCATTGACTTGTATAGTGGAAGAGGTTATTAAATTTCTTACTTTGTCAAGATCATCTTTTTTGTAACTGACAATCAAGTTTGTATCATTTTATCAACTACATATTATCATATAAGTCCAATATGTCATATCTTTGCTGTGAAGTGTTTTTCTTTTCTTCTTTGCTGCCATCTTGTCACTCCTAACTAGGTTAGGAGACCTCTTCAGCTCTCTTAAATAATTTAGGA
Organism: Tor tambroides; assembly: GCA_021397915.2. NCBI lineage: Eukaryota > Metazoa > Chordata > Actinopteri > Cypriniformes > Cyprinidae > Tor > Tor tambroides. Next base: position 9,589 of record JAFVLL020005717.1, on the reverse strand, counting down.
GCTGAGACCTAGTCTTAACACTTAAGAAGCTTTATGAATCACTCTTATTCTTAAGTCTAGGAATAAGAGTAAAATCATGGCCTTCTTAGAATTTTGATGCACTTAGGACTAAAATTTTATCCGGAGCAGCTTTATACTTACAGCCCCAGATCAGCATGACATAAACAGTAAGTACAAGAAATATTCGGTTATGTGAAGCCCTCGATAGGCAGTTATATTCATATCAAAGTGTTTTGATCCTTGGACTGTTACCTTGTTTTTAATTGACTGCTGCCTGCCCTGATGTTATTGTTTGCTGGTGTCTGGCCCTGCCTGAATACATTCTTTTTAATAAAGCTTGCTATTGGTCATTACATGTTAGAGGGTCAAGTGTTTTTTTTTTTAATAATAAATAAAACAAATAGATAAAATATAATTAGAATAGAAAGTGCTAGAGTCAAATAAAGATGGAAGAGATGTCTTTAAGCATGATTTGCACACCAGAATGATCAGGGGGGGTGTGGCCTGATTTGCGAAAAATTTGTCCAAAAAATCCTCTATTGTGTGGTGCTATTACGATTATTTACCTGCTCCTGATCGAGACAGAGCATCTCCGAACTCAAATCGTAAATATCAAACATTTGATATTTGTGACTCTTGATTGGGATGCCTCTGACGTGACACCCGCGATAGCCAATGAGAGCGAACAAGTGTCACCTACCGGATGTTGCATGCTTCTATAGCTGAAACTTGGCAGCCACAAACATGTCGTGAAAGCAGAGAACATCACCCATATTCTTTGTTATACTTTGTCTTTCACTGTAAAACAGAACGCGCGCCAGGAGAGCCAGCTGACAACGTTGATTGTTAGGGGTGTGACGAGACACTTATCCCACGAGACAAGACAAGTGTGACGAGTCGGCTACCTCCCCCCTTTTATATCATCACCACCCCGTCCCTTATTCGCCGCCCTTCACCAGGCTCCCGACGGGAGTGGGCGTGTGAGAGGAGGGGCGCTGGAACTAGCCCGGTCTGGCGGCGTGTGATGAGGCGCACCTGATCCGAATAGGGCCTCATCACCGCCGCCGTTTTAAATACCGAGCGCGCCTCTCCTCGAGAGACCGGTCTCTTCCCCCGTGCATGCACGCTGGTGTCCTCGTGGGTCCAGGAAGGGCGCGTCGAGGGAGCAACTGCCGCACCCGTGACGGCTGACGGGCCAGGATGCCGGGCCGTGGAATCCCCCCAGAAGTGCAGCGGGCCGCAGGAGGACGAAGCCGCGGGAAGACGCCGCCGCCCCTCGCACCCCGGACCTGAGAGGGGAGCACGTGCGGACGCCGGACTCTGCCCCTTACCTGGACCCTTCCTCCTCGAACACTGCCCTGCCTTCACAAACCCCGCAGCACGACGAGGACACCAGACCCCCTCTTTATTTTGGACACTTTTACCCCTTGGACACTTTATTTTTATTATTTTTGTTGAATAAAAGCCTGACCCACTGTGTCTGTCGTTGGCTCCTCCCGCCACACAAGACACAAGACTGGTTCACGAGAACGAGACGAGACGAGATTTTTAGACTTTTTTTTTTTTTTTTTTTTTTTTTAAATCCTCGATGAAATATATAGGGAAACATGAAAAACACAAAATGCAAAAAATGTAGGTGCATTTTGAAATCAAATTATACTTTATGAAATTAAACTTCTTTTTTTAATGAATTAAGTCTAAAAATCTCGTCTCGTCTCCTTCTCGTGAACCCAGTCACGTGACTCGTCTCGTCTCGTGGGATAAGTGGCGGAAGATGATAAGCGTTGCAATATAAGTGTTAAGATACTTTTGTTTTGATCGCTACTGTAGACAATAAGTGTTTATACCCAAACTATAAACTTTTATCCCAGTATGCTACTTCTGTTATTTAAATATCTGTAACACAGAAATAATGTGTGGTTAAAAAAGCCATTTGTGTTGCTCTTTCTGGATCAGCAGCAGCATGAATGCAGATCTGAATGTCTTTAACACCTGTGTCACATCGCGAGTGTCAGTGGAGCTGGAGCAGCGCGTTTTGTCGCCGCCCATATCAGAGAATAACAGCGTTCACATCAGAAGCGTGATGATGCCGACCCTCTGATTCATTAACATGGCCGGCTACACGTGCTTCTGACGCTCTACTGACACTCGCGATGTGAAAGCTGAATCGTTGTCATTCAGGAATAAGATCGCGTGGGTGTTTGAATCAAGATTGTAAAATTGTTTTGCGAGGATATCGTCACGTCACTGGTCTCGCGAGACACATCGGATCTCGTGAGATCTCGTGCCACGAGATCTCATCACATCCCTATTGATTGTCCTCCATTTGTTTTTCTTCTCAAGTCACATTTGTTCTCACGAGTCACCATGAGATCATGTGTCACTGTGAAATTGTTCCTACAATCTTCAAGTGTGTGGTCTTGTGGTCTGGTAGAATCATCTGGTGTGTGTGTTCAGAGGATTATAAGGCTAAAAATCGGTTGAACTGACTTCATGTCTGTGGTCTCCCATGATTTTAAAATCGTTTAAAGGGGTAACATGATAAAATTTCAAGTTTTCCTTTTTCTTTGGAGTGTTACAAGCTGTTTGTGCGAAGATAAGATCCCTAAAGTTGCAAAGACTAAAGTCTCAAATCCAAAGAGATCTTCTTTATAAAAGTTAAGACTCGTTCACGCCCTCCTAAAACGGCTCATTCAAACACGCCCCACATGTCTATGTCACAATGTGGAAATATTTACATAATGCCACCTAAATGTTCATGCAAAGAAAGAGGGCGTGGTTTCAGTAACCGCAGTAGTGTTGATGCAGATGTGTCAGAGAGACGCTGTGTGTTTCTGTGCCAAAGCAAAAGCACTTTATTTGGCCTTCCGAAAGCAGATGCAATTATGAATCATTGGTTAAGATTTGTTTACAACAGAACAGCGCAACCCAAATGTTCGAATTTGTGCAACGCATTTTATGGATGACAGTTTCAGGAACCTTGGAGAGTACAAGGCTGGCTGTGCACAAAGGGTAAAAAAAGGGTAATTTATGTAGCACCGTGGTCCTGAGAGGCACGACATTTCGTTCCACTGTACGTCCCCACATGCAGCGGAATGATAATACAGCTCAACTTGACTTGACTTGTAAATTCTGACTTTGCGATGATAATCTGGCGCTTCTGAATCAGCGACTGTAAGTATGTTTTGTTATTTGTTCAAGTATTTGCTATTGACTGTTCAGACGCGGAGTTTTGCGCTTAACGCGTCGTGAGTGTGTGAGGAGAACATAAAACTAACTTGAAAGCTGAAGATCAATTATGGTAAGGGGCGTTACATTTCTGACGCATGCTTGTGGTGTTGGGCGGATCACAATGCACTGGGTCAGTTGGCCAATCAGAGCAGACTGCACTTGTTGGAAGGAGTGGCTTTGTAGAAAACTACGCATTTGAGAGAGGCGGGGCATAGAGGACCTACAATAATGTACAGTATTTGAAAGATAATGTGTTTTTTGAACATTAAAGCATGTCAACATTCTGTTACACCAAACACACAAAATAATCATCTTTAAAATAGCATCATATGACAACTTTAAGACTTGAAAGTCCTCTAGTGTGCAGCCAGCCTTAGCTGATTCTTGAAGATGGCTAAAGACTCAGCTGCTCGGATTGAGTTGGGCAGGTCATTCCACCAGGAGGGATCATTTAATGTAAAGGTCTGTGGAAGTGATTTTGTGCCTTTTTGGGATGACACAGTAATGCACTGTTCACTTGCAGAACGCAAGCTTTTAGAGGGCACGTATATAAACTATATAATGTAAATGTAAGAAGTTTAGCTAAACTTAGATAAAATGATTAAATATTGCTTCAGATCATCATCTCATTGTGATATATATATTTGGAATGCATTTTTTAAAGGAAAATTTGTTGAGAAGACATTTTCATGGAGACAACAGAAATAGGCTGGGTAAAAAAAAAGGATGTTGCATTTTGTTATGTATGCATTTTTTATTAGTTTAAAAGGGGGAGTGAATGAGTGTGTTCTGCTGTTTTGAAAGGAACAGAAACACATCTATACGTCTTAAGTGCATTTTACAACAGCACAAGGATCACGATGCCAAGACCTCTTCTCACTTTGATATTGGGTAAAATCACTTTTCAATATTTGCATTTTCTAATAATCTCAGAGGAAGTTTAAAGATTAATATTTCATGATGAAACACTCTTTTAATCCTGCATGTCATCTTAAAAGTTTAGTTGATGGTTTTGCCAGCTTACTCTACCTCTGAATGAAGTATGTTAATCTGTCATCTCTCAAACTAGTGGCTTATGTTTTCAGGTAACTTTAAACTGAGAAACATTCATTACTGGGGTGTGTGATCGAACATTGATTTTGAAAAGATATTCGCCAACAATTTGACTGTTCAAAATAACTTTTAACTGCTTTATGAAAATTACCTGATTAGTAAGTTAACATGATATAAAGCGGCTCTAACAAAAAAAAAAAAACAAAGCATATATATATATATATATATATATATATATATATATATTTTTTTTTTTTTTTTAACTTCCCACACACACACACCAGAATGTAGATATACAGTCATTATTTAACATGGCTCAATGACAATGCTAAAGGCACACCATAAGGAAATGTACTTTTAAGTGCCAATGTAATTTTGTCTTATGCACAAAAGCTTCTTGGACAGGACAGTTCAGGATAATAAAAAGTAAGAAATAAATACATACATACAATAATATGCAGCTGCTAATGTGCTTATTCCTGAGGGCAGCTATTATTATTTTTATTATTAATAATTAATTGTAATTGTTAATATCATTAGTTTAAAGTTTAATTATAAACACCACTTAAGGTAAGCATGGCAAAACAAATTTATATTTATTGTATTAATATAGCTTTGAAGAAACAACAAAACTGGCATGGAAGTATGTATAATTACAATATAATGTTACAATAGCTGTTATTTTTTCTAAAGTCAGCTACATAAAAGAGGCTATATGGATAATGGATTAGCAATGAGCTTGTTTCTGTAGTTGGTCACATTGTGCGTATTTGCAGCATATTTCAATATGTATATACAGTCTAATATGTCAAAAGTAAACAGACGATTCGTGTTTGAAGGCATAGTGATTTTATAGAGAGCATTTTAACCTGCTTATCTGTAATATGACTTGACTTTTATGGATTGCTGTCTTCTTGTAACATTGTGAAAGTGTATTTTTAGCTTACATTTTAAACAATTTATCATCCAAAATGCTTGAAATAAATATTAACAGTAAAAAAAAATTAAAAAAAATAATGTCACTATTGATGAGGATTGTACCAAAGAGAGTAAAAGAAGAATTATAAAAAGTACCAGAATAAAAAAGTAAGCAGTTGTAGAGGGAAAAAAGGGCAGATTAAATAATTGAATATGCACATGCTACATATAAAATTTGTGCAGCTAAAATAATCTAAACAATATTTTAAACACGGAATAAACAAAATAAAAATGTTTATTTTAGGAACCTTTATTGGAATCAAGCAGCTGCCATATGTGTATTTCTTTTAGCCGGGTTTTGAGTTGGCTTTGGGCTGAAATGAATCAGACCATGTAAATATGCAGTCTGGTACAAGGCGAGTTTCTATCCAGTTTTGGCGCTCTTTTATTATCAACAAAACAAATATATCTGCAAATAAAAATGAGCAAAATTTGCTGTTTCCATCCAGTTGGCCTTTTACCAATAAAGTGGCGTGCGTGATGAAAAAAAATGCTTTGTCGCATTAGTTCCCTTTCGATTCGTTCACTTCAACATTGCAATGTGAATTATCCCTTCCTCTAAATATTACTGAAGCCTTATTGAATCACGGCAGTGAAACTGACCAATGGCGTTCAAGGGTGCAACATATGAGGGGCTCTCCAGCGCTTGTACATCATCCATTCAGAATCTTTTCCTTCAGCCAACCTTCTACAAGAAGCAAGAAGCCTATCATCGAGTACTCACCGTGATCTACATGCTGCAGCGGACGCGCCTTCTCTTCCCGTTGTGTTCTGGTGAGCTCGAGACAACGATGACCTTCTCCTGCGCAGAGCCAATCGAACTCTATGATGGCCACAAGTCGTGTGTCTTCTTCCTGGGTCGCACCTGGGTGAAGTGAACTAATTTAGTAATGTTTGTATCTAACTGGGCCTATTAAAATTGCAACATTTTGTGTAAAATTCACTTTAAAGATGTACATTTTTCAGTTTAATTCATGGTGATAACATTGGAAAGGGCTATAGTTTAGTAGAACATTGCAGTCGTCTACTGGAATTGATTTTTAAGTTTTGTGCAGGAATACCAGATGTAATTATTCTTGCTGTTTGTGTTTTCATTTACAATGTAACTTAGGCAGCACCTATAACAATTTTCAATAAGGCTAATTTTCAATAATTAACATTAACAGAAATAATAAATATTGTAACAAATGTATTGTTCATTGTTAGTTCAAGTTAGCTAATACTTTCACTAATATTAATGTGAGGCAAGGGGCACAAGGTGAAATCTTGCCTAGGGCAGCAAACTGACCAGAGCCGGCCCTGCCAAAAAGTACCAATACATTACGTAACTGTTACGTTGTGTGTTAGCAGTTACTTAAAACATTGCTGTATAGTATTTATTTATCCTCAGTGGTTCAAATCGTGGTAATATGGTTTTAAAGAAAATTAAAATCTGAAATGGTAATACTGTGGGAAATTTTATCATGATTTATCATCATGGACACTAAATATTCTAACTGTCTGAACTGAATTATACATACACACACTCATATGCTGAGTCTTCATATGATGGGGTCATATGATGCAATTTCTTGTTTTCCTTTTCTTTAGTGTGTTATGTAGCTGTTTGTGCATGCATAAGATCTGCAGAGTTGCAAAGCTCAAAGTCTCCCACAAAAAGATTTATTCTATCTAAAAGAGAAGCCTGATCCAGACCGGGCTAAAACGCCTCATTCAAACACGCCCGCACATGTCTACGTCATGACGTGGAAATATTAGCATAACGCTGCTCAAATGTTCACGCAAAGAAAGAATGTGTGGTTTCAGTAACCGCAGTAGTGTTGATGCAGTCATGTCAGGGAGACGCTGTGTGTTTCTAAATGAAAGCAAAAGCACTTTATCTGGCCTTCCCAAAGAAAGTATGCAATTAGGAATCACTGGTTAAGATTTGTTTACAACAGAACAGCACAAACCACATGTGCGAATTTATGCAAATTCCAACTTTGCTATGACAATCTGGCACTTTCGAATCAGTGACTGTAAGGATGTTGTATTATTTGTTGAAGTATTTGCTATTGGCTGTTCATATGCAGAGTTTTGCACAGTTTAGTGTAATGCGTTCGTTCTTACGATCACATGTGCAGAGATGGATTTATGCTTACAAACATGATATCCTCTGTTCACTGCTTATAACTGGTGGTGAGAAGATAACAAACAGAGATGCACTGTGTTCTTTTTCACTGAAGCAACGCTGGCACGATTGTCATGTGCAACCCTTCAGACAGTTCATATTGCTGGCAGTTCAGTTCTGTCATCTCGGAGGGATTGGCATGATAAATTACATGACAATGTTAATGTATTGCAGCAAATACGAGCTTCATTGCTGTGTCTGTCACGCGACTCTGTTCCCCTTTCAGTCTTGAACTGATGGTAAAACTAAGGACGTTATTACTGTCTCTATATTTACTTTGAAACCTGAAGCTCACGATTATAGGAAGGGCCATTACATTTCTGATGAGTGCTTGTGGTGTTCGGCCAATCACAATGCACTGGGTCAGTTGGCCAATCAGAGCAGGCTGCTCTTGTCGGAAGGAGGGGCTTTGTAGACAATGATGTGTTTTAGAGAGGCGGGGCATAGAGGAACTTCAATAATGGACAGAATTTGAAAAATGTGTTTTGAACAGTAAAGCATGTCAACATATTCTGCTACACCAAATACACAAAATAATCATCTTTAAAATAACATCATATGACCCCATTAAACCACAGATTAGTCATTCAGAGAGCAAATGTTATTACTGGGAGCACTTTTGGCACGACTGTAGCTCAAACTAATTACTGAGAAGATTTAAATATATTTGCAAACTTATCACAAAATCAGTTATTTATTATTATTATTATTAGTGCTGAGCAACTATTAAAATTTTTGGTAACACTTTAGAATACTGTTCCATCGTTAATGAATAACTGCACAGGAACAAATGACTAATGCACTATTGACATTGTAGTAACTACTATTACCTAACAAGAAACTCTCATTAACAATTTATTGATATTGAGAATATTAGAAGGAGAAATGGTTAGACAGGCTGGTATTAGAAACAATTCTGATGAGTAGAATAGATAAACAAATTACACACTTTTTTCAAACTACAACCTCAGCATGATTATGTTCATTGTTTATTTGAAAAAAGGGGAGGAGCTGTTGAGCCGTGGGGCTTTTCAGTGTAAATGATGTTAGTTATGTCTTCTATACCATGGAGCTCCATCATTAGCAAATTATGATAAGCTTTCAGGCCTACTTTTATTCAGACACACCATTTATTGTGATTAAGAACAGCAATGGACTCATTCCTTTTGGAAATACATGTTCTCCCATTCTCACCCTAGTTGTTCTTTCTGCCAGAAAATCCTGCACAGGAGCCAAGAGTAAGAAGGTTATGAACTTGATAAGGGCCGTTTCGGATGCAGTTTGGGAGCAGATTATCGATCTATCCCCCAGTTTCACAAACAAGGCTAAAGCCTAGTCCTAGACTAAAATGCAAGTCAACAGAAAGAAACTTGCACTGACTGATCTTAAAATATATCAGTGCCTTTGTTTTGTCTTAAGATGCACACCGGTAATGTTTGTTTTGATCTAAGCAAGTTTATAAAAATGACTTAAATGTCCTAATTGAACTATGGCCTAATCCTGGTTCAATCTAAGCCCTGTGTGTCTGTCTGTTATTGCATTCAGTCAGTATGTGTGCTATTGTTTTTGTTTGTTTGTTTTTAAGTTATAAGTCTATGATGTTTTTAAATGTCGATGTTTTTCATCTCAACAGCCAGTGCTCTAACTTCTGTAAATGGTAAGTAGCAGGATCATTTAAAAGTCAGTTCTCATTCTAGTTAGATAACATGAACAATGATAGTTTTAGCTAGTTTGCAAGTCAGCATGTTGTAGATCTTAATGGAGTTTTTTTTTTTTTTTTTTTTTAGGAAATTATAGTATTAGACTTGCAAATGGTAATAACAGCTGCTCTGGAAGAGTTGAGATTCTTTATGATGGCACATGGGGGACAGTGTGTGATGATGCCTGGGACATCAATGATGCAACTGTGGCGTGCAGAGAGTTGAGATGTGGAAAAGCTGAGAGTGTGCACGGAAGTGCTCATTTTGGACAGGGAAGTGGTCAGATCTGGTTGGATGATGTGAGCTGTACAGGACGTGAATCATCCCTCACACAGTGCTCTCACGCTCCCATTGGAAAACATAACTGCGGCCATTCTGAAGATGCAGGTGTTGTCTGTGTACAAGGTAAAACTAATGAAAACAGTAGGGGCTCCTAGCAATGTCACACACACACACA
>JAFVLL020005716.1:0-15021 GCA_021397915.2 Tor tambroides | reverse complement strand
TACACACACATATATTATGTAAACAAAAACTTTTATTTTGGATGCGATTAATCATTTGACAGCACTAATATATATATATATATATATATATATATTAAATAAATAAATAAATAAAATACATGCATACATACATTTAGCAGATGCAATGAATGAATGAATGATGCATTTATATAGCGCTTTGTGTATTGCTTTACAATCATGTGGGGGTCTCTCCTCCACCAGTGTGCAGCATCCACTTGGCTGCACACTTATGCCTATTGTTTTTTAAATCAAATTAACGTATTTTATTTCAAGCTGACGGTATATATCACAGTGTATTAATTTTTTTCAGGAATTTCAACAGATACAATTTTTCAATTATTTAATACATTTATTTATTAAATAATTTAATGTCTATTTTTGAAATCCATTGAATCAGTGGAATTAATTTTATATCAAACAGAATAATTTTTGTTTTTTTTTCAGGAAATTCAATGAATACAATTTTTTTTTTCAATTATTTAATGGAATTTATCTGTTAAATAATTCCATGCCTATTTTTAAAATCCATTAAATCAAATTATTTTTTATGTGAAGTTAATGGTATATAGCACAAATTATATATATATATATATATAAAAAAAAAAAAAAAAAAATCAGGAAATTCAATGAATAAAATGTTTTTAAATAAGTTGACTTTTTAAAAATTTATTTATTAAAATTGATTTATTAAAATACAATTTGATATGCCTATTTTTTGCATGATTATTTTCTCCTTTTATTTGGATCTTAGTGGGCACAAAGTGAAATATAAGATTATACGTCATGGCATCAGGGCAAAAAAGAGAGACTTGTTTCCTGATGTAATTTTAGCTCTTCTGTATCTGTTCCCTGATCAGAGCTGATATATAAGGAAGTGCTGGACTTGGAGGAACGAACGAAAAACGGCGTGATCCGAGGACAGCCGGCCTCACTAGGTTAGTTTCCTCCTTGATTTTTGAAACCAGCGCCGCGTTCAGCTTTTCACACAACATTAACCCTGGGTTCATCTGTTTTAAACCACAGGTTAAGGGCCACTTTAACCCTGGCTTAAATTATATTCAGGTTTAAAGTCAGAAGAATTTTCACATGCTGAAAAAAGTAAATATAAAACAAATGAATTATTTTATTAGAAAGTAGTTCATATAATGTCCAATCAACCTTATTGATTAAATATTCAAATAAGAACATCAGTCCAGTGGTGAAATCTCAAAACCTGACTACCTAGGATTCATTATTATATTTATATGAATTATTATTAATTTATCTTAATTAAAAATATTTTATGATCAGTGATTATTTATTCATTTTAAAAAGTCACCATTTATCAGTTGATTGTGTAAGACATTAAGACCTGTTTTCAGAGGATATGTCTCGTGTTAGAATATGTTTATTTGCCTTATCTCATATGTTTTTAGCCTTGTTTTAAGCATATAGTGAGGTTTGTCTAAAACAGGAAAAAAAAAAAGTTTGCACAATGGTACTTCTGAATTAAGAAGAAAAAAAAAATTGTAACTTTATTAATGTACCATTTATCAATCTTTTTTTTCTTTTTTTTTCTAGTAAATACATCTAAACATCTTTAATGCAAGATTAATTTACCTGAATAGTCACATTATTATGTGCGACATTAAGACTTGCTTTGAGAGAATATGTCTTGAATTAAGTTTATTTTTCTTACCTCATGTTTTTTTTTCTTGTTTTATGGATAAATCTAATTTAGTGATTTTACTGTTTATTATATATTAAATATAGTACATTAGAGTATGCCTAAAACATTATAAAATAACTTTATGCACTGTATTCTCTAAAACAAGTATTAATATCTGACAGTCTTTCTCAAGTAAATTGAAACTGAACAGTTTTATTTATAAATCAAATCAGCCAGTGTTTTTCTAGTAAATGTGTAAACATCTTTAATTCAAGATACGTTTACTTGTTAAGGAACATTATGTATATTAAGACTAGTTTTTAGAAAAGTCTTAATGTCTGACCCAATCTTCTGAAGGAAACCGATGCTGTAAAGATGTCGGTTAAAATCGAGTCTGGGTTTACGGTTTGAAGTGTGAAAGTCTCCGAGTTTCCGCAGTACCTGTCTGATAAAAATGGGATCTGTTTCTCATAGCACAGGTGCAGCAGTGAGCAATGACTCCCACGAGCCCTCGACGTCCTCGTCCTCCACAAACGACGTCTCGTCCATGTCCACCGACACGGACAGCAGTCAGGAGGCGAGAGCAGGACCGCTGGGCTGCTGCAGATGACTATCCTCCTCCATCATCATCATCATCATCATCATCATCCTCCGCTCCCCGCTTCCACGCAAGCGTCACGCCAGTCCGGAAACGCGTCCTCCTTTCTGTCTCAAACTGACACGTTCTTTTGAATTGACAAAGTGTAAGAACGGAGGTAAGAGTTTTTGAGGGCATCTTCAAAACCAGCATTACTTTGATCGCTTTCGTTTTGGCAGCAGGTTGAAGCTACTGCTGCAGCATCTTGCTATTTGGATGTGGAATGCTTTGAGTTTATTTATATTATAAAGATGAATGGGGAATATATTTTTAAGGTGTTTAATTGTTTTGTTTTTTTTGAGAGAGAGAGAGAGAGAGTCACTAATTAGTGGATGCTCATTAAACGGCACACGTTTCCTCACTGTTACTGGAGTCAGTGGCGTATAAAATCGCAGTTTTAATATGACCTGATTTTAGTTGGACGTTTTAGACGTTTGTTTTACAGAAACACATTTTAAAGTGCTTTTAGGGTCTGTAAGCTACTCTTTTCTCTTTCTAATGTCATTGCACACGATTGACTTCAAGTAGTATTCTCTGTTAAAACACGTTTGGGTTTTCAAACGTCACTGTATGTAATCTAGTCTGTACATATTTCAACTTTAAACACAGAAAACCCACAGCTTTCATTACGCTTGAGCCTGATGTAAAGGTCTTGTTTGAACACTTCATTATTATGATATGAAATTGGGTATTTGGCCCATGCTTTTGATTTGTAGTACTTGTTTGCATTTACAACCAAACTGCGATCTTATTCATTACGCTTGGAGAAAAAGAACGGCTCCCAACGTCGTTTCAGATGGAGCAATCATGCTAAATGAATGGAGGTGTATTAGATTGGAGGTTCAGAATGATTCCCAAAGGAACTGCTGCATTTTATGGCTGTCTAACGCTAAAAAATAGCCCATCAGTATCAACTACTTTCCATTCTAATGCTTAGAAAAATGTAATTGTGTTTACAGTACTAGTGTATGTAGTGTAAACCCCTCCTAAAACACGAACATTACGAGTGAAATCCATCGCTAAATTTGGAAATGACTACGTTTTTTGTTTTGCTTTCAAAATGGAGAAAGTGCCTGAGTCCAGCATTCATTCCTGAATGATTAGAAAGATGAAGAAATTTGGGTGAGGTTTTTCAAAAGTGATACTGTTCATATCATGTTGGGAGTGTCTATTTTTCTATGGTATTGGACTTATGTGATGTCGATTGAAAGGTCGGGGCATGTTGAGAAGATGGTCTGTAAAGGGACGTTTCCTCAAGCAAGGTCTTTCATCAAAGTAATTGCAAATTGGAGCCTTTTTGGTATGTGTATATGGTTTGCAGCTTTATTTTGTTTATGCAAGATATTGCATTGAATGCTGTAGGTGGGAACTCCATTTCCCATGAGGCAGTGCTATGGAATGTACATGCGGGATAGATGGGAGTTGTAGGAACTAAAGGTTTGAGTTTGCATAATGATCAGCATATGTATTTTTTAATTTGAGTTGCATCCCAGACATTTTTGTTTCCCATTTTAAGTGCTCTTAATTTGTCTTTGCTCTCTTTAGGGAAGTTAAGGAATTTTAACTTTAGATTTTTCATTGCATTTGCTTTTATGTCATCTCTCAAAAATGTTATAATTCAGATCAAAGTAGGCTTTGATGAACTACCTCACTCTAAATTTCTACAGAATTTTTTTTTTTTTTTTTTTTTTTTGCGACGTAGCTGCCCGTAAGATGGATGTTAATACAGATTTCATTATTTATTTATTTCTAAAGTGAACTATTGTCAATAGTAGGCAACGTATAGTTTTGTACATTATGTATACTTCACCTAGAAGTAAAAGAACTGAAATGTAAATTTGATCTTTTTGTTTAATTTTACTTTGTACTCATTTTTTACAGTTCATGTGCAATACCCACTGCTGTCATGCTAGTTGTAATCGATAGATCTAGACTTATTAGTTTTATGTACCCAGAGGTAGAGATATGTTTGGTACTGTCAGATAAATTCATGTTTTTGTCTTTAAATCTGGATTATTTTTTGTTTTTCCTTTGGCTTATACTGTCAATGTTACATAACCCGTCTTACCAAAAACAAAAATCTGTGGCTGATGTTAGCAATTTGTTAAGTTTAGCCACTGGACTTCAATCAACCTGGTAAGTCCGATTCAAAGGCATCTGTAAAATATCTTGAAATACCAACGTGTTAAGGTTTGGTGCTGGTATATAATATTTGCTAGCAATGCCAGCCCTATAGTTAGTTATAAATTGCTAGCTCTGTGTGTGCTAAACAGCATACAGACACTGAGAAGTGCACTACTACAAAGAATGCACTGGGATCTTATGATACCAATTGTACATGTACTGCAAATAAACACCAGTTTGAATCAGAACAGTCTCCCTCTTTGTCTCATTGCCTTTACACCACAGTTTAATGTACCAGACATTCACAGGGTTTCTGCAGGTAAGTTTAAGACTTTTATAAGACCAATTTAAGGAATAAACTGAATGAAACACAATACGTCATTTAATTTTGTTTAAATTTTCAGAACACAAGACTTCATAACTTTAGTTTGCATCTCAAGTAAATATATCTTAATTTAACCTTCTGGTGCTGTTCACTTTTGACCAGAAGATTTTACTTTACGTTTTTTTTGTTTAACTTCATCAGAATGGTTCGAAACTTGCTACATATTTGGGACTTGCTTTGTGAACACAAAAAACATGGACATGATTCAAAAAGGTTAAATGGTCTTGAAAAAAATAGTCACACTTTTGCTGTTTGTGGTGAAAAATGACCTCTTTGGAAATGAATGGGAAGCAAATTTCATCTAGCGGACACGTTTGGCGCTATGCCCAAAGAAAATCTTACTGAAAGCTCCATTTTTATTTTGAGATATCAACCTCAAATTTGGAACACAACTTGTTTAGATTCATGGTTAGAGCAAAACATGTTTTTGGAAAATATGTATTTTATGTCAAATTTAAAAAATAGTATTTTTGTGCATTTTTCATAAACTTTTACTTTTTTTTTTTTTTAAGTTTCACTTTTTTTTTAGCATTTTATCTTCACTTCAGCTATAATCTGCCAAGGCATTAAAAAGAGATCAGACTTAAGTTTGTGCTCAAAAGGATTAAAAACTTATGACAATTTAAGGAAATTTCATTTTTAGGTCTATGCTCAGAAAGTGGTTAACAGGCAATACATGGATCATAACTTTTCCACAAATATAATTTAGTACAATAAAATCCCCTGAAAATACAGAGTATTACATAAATCTAGTACATTCATTTCATGAAAAAGTCATTTTTGTCTGCGATGCAAGCAGCACCAGATGCTTAGATATTGGAAAACAAAACAAAAATACTGTAGAAGAGTGCATGCAACCTTTAATACCACAACTTTATGAATTTAAGGTTTTCTGCTCTAATTAATGGCTTTTTAAGACAGGAAAGCAGGAATTAAGACTTTATGAAATGCAAAAGCCTTTATATTGAGTAACTTACATTTGTGACAGTATTATCAGTTAATATGTATTTTTCCCAGTGGCATTACTGAATGAATGGTTGAGTAAATGTTTCAATGACTCTCATAAAGAACATGACAGCATCAAGTTCATAACAGCATACTACACATAAATGTCATACCAAGAACGATAACTATATAGATAACTATTCCAGTTATTTAAGCTTTACAAAACAGCTTGTTTTGCAGCTCGATATATTATAAACACATTGGTTTGTGTTTTTACCGCTAGCTTGCTTCTGTCTTGCAAAATAAAGATAACTGCATTTGCCGTGTTCCTTATTTGAACGAATCAGTTGAATGAATGATTCAATCTTGCTTAATGACAAACCATCGTGGAGTACATTCTTTTCAGTTCATTTAATTTAGTCCTTTGTGAATAATTACATACCACCACAGTGACACTTGTTAACATTTCAGCACAGCACACAGTCTAATCGTCATGTATGACCGCAGTACAATAGTCTAATCATGATGTATAACATCTTCACATACTCTAAATATGCATTAAAGTCCTTTGTAAAAGCTGTTGTTCTAGTAATATCCAAATGGATTGATAACTGAAACGTGTTGAGCAGCAAAAAGCAGTTTGCTTGAGGGCACAGTGGTGATGTCCAGTTTCTGGGTCTCTTCTTCTTGAGATTGAACCTGAAACATTCATATTAGCAGCCTGGAAAATTAACCATTAGGCTACGGCCATCATGCTAATATATAAAATGACCTACTATGCAGTCGGAAAACAGTTCAGAAAATGAGCCGAGTCTACAAAATCTATGACAGTATTTGACCACTCACATCCACAGAGCATTTCTAGCCTTTCTATACACCTAAACAGTGTCAAATAAATATAAAATTAGATCAATTGACAAAAGTCACATTTCAAACTTCTTTTTCTTAAATGAAAGTGGCATTGACAGTCTTGAAATACCACAGAGTATGCAAGAAAACGGTTTTAATGCCCAGATTTAGAGCATGATTATTATTATTTTTTTGAATCTGCTTAAAGGAATAGTTCACCCAAAAATTAAATTAGCTGAAAATTAACTCAGCCTCAGGCCGTCCAAGATTAGGATGAGTTTGTTTCTTCCTCAGGTTTGTAGAAATGTGTCGCTGCATCAGTGTCTCAGCAATGGATGCTCTGCAGTGAATGGGTGCCGTCAGAATGAGAGTCCAAATAGCTGATAAAAACATCACAATAATCCACAAGTAATCGTCATGAAGCCAAAAGATGCGTTTGTAAGAAACAATCCATTATTAAGACATTTTTAACTTCAAACCGCTGCTTCTGGCTAAAATACGAGTCCATAATAACACTTCCTCCAGTGAAAAAGTTGTTTTGTCTGAATCAGGAGAAAAATCTGCAATCCACATCCGTTTACAAGCCAAAACAGTCTAAAACAGCTCTAAACAAACATCGTTATTATGGATTATGGGCTCATGTTTGGACCATGAAGTGATTGTTTACATTTAAAACATCTTAATGCTGGATTTGTCTCAGCTTTTGTCTTCTCCAGATGTTAACTGATGGACTGGAGTGGTGTGGATTATTGTGATGTTTTTATCAGCTGTTTGGGCTCTCATTCTGACGGCACCCATTCACTGCAGAGCATCCATTGCTGAGACACATTTCTACAAACCTGATGAAGAAACAAACTGGATGACCTTTTTTTTTCAGCTCATTTATGTGCCAAAGCCAATGACTCTGTTCTAATCGTCATTATCACCACTCAGACTGAGATCCCTGAACATGCAAAAGATGCATGACATCATTTGAACTGATTTCAGGACCGGATTCAGACGTTCCATTTGTTTCTGTGTCTCCTGAAACTTCAAGAAAGAAATCGCTTTGAAATGACAGATTTAAAATGGCTTTAGTAAATGCTACACTGCTGAAATGATGGGAACATTCTCCTTGGAAAAGTAAGAATTAGTGTGATAGTGGAAGGCCTTAAACTAGCTGAATTTTAGAACACAAAAAATTTGCAGACTGTCCACATGATTCATGGAGACGCCCGAATGCTCTGGTCTTCATGACTTTGGGTGTGTTTATTTTTTTGCATTAAATGTCACTGGTGCGGCTTCCAAGAGCCAGATCCCCCAGCGTGGAGAAGAAGTCTTCCATCTCCTTCTCAAGGAGGCGATTTCGGTTTTCTGCGTCCTCACGGGCCCGTTCAGAGTTTCTCAGTTTGATCTCAAGCATTCGTTTTCTTTTTCTCTCCTGTTCCATCTCTTGCTCAAGTCTCTCCATCTGCGCGCACATCGCTGAACTCGACTCTTCCAGCCTGCAGAGGGCAGAACACAGAGGTGTGAGTGGACAATACAGCTGCCACAACGCAGTTACTTAAGACAGGGCTTTTCAGACTAGAGTTACGGGATCCTGAGTGGCCGCAGTTGGAGAGAAAAAAATATATATGTTTTTCTCATAATTAATGTAAGATATTATAAATGTAACATTTACCAAATTTGATATTATTGCTGTTTCATTTTGATTTGTAAAGACTGGACAGACTAATAATTTGATTCTACTAACAGTAAAATAACAATACATTTTTATTTGTACAACTAACCTCACTCTTGTAGTGAGTTAAGGAAAACAATATATTAAAAATGATTATAATTAGCTTCGGCCAAAAAAAAAAAAGAAAATAAAAAAGTATAAATTGGTCTTTAAACAAGACATTTACCAAAACTACAGTAAGTTTAAAAAAGTACTGAATCTGGCAATAAATATTTTAAGTGAAACACTTTTCAGGACAGAATTTGTTTCTAAACAAAGTTTATCTTACAATTATTAATGAATGATAATGTTTCAGAGGACCCCCAAATTATTCAAAATTGTTTTTATTTTTTTTGGGGGGGTATATTTTTTTCTGTAACATTTTTCTCAGCTCTTGTTGGAAAAATGCTGTTTCATTAGAATCAAATTCACAAAGTACATGTTTTCTTCCTAATTGGACATGTTTTCTCACACAGTATATATGGATCTTTATACATAAAATGTATGTTTATATATTTTATGAATGGTGTACCTTGCAAGGGGATCATATTATTTTGGAATTCTTGGGTTCAAAACATTTGAAAACCCCTGACTTATGCACTAAGTTTAATTTTTTAGTGCAAATTATGCTAAAAATACAAATTAATACATGTATTTAGATTTAGTTTATGTTTACAGTAAGGATTCAACAATGAAATCCTAACCCTGATCCATCATTAAAAATAAGTTTAAAAAGTATTTTTAAGATTATGGCAATAAATTAATTCTAGAGAGCCTCTACTCAGACAGGATTCATTTCAAAACAATATTTATTTTACAATTATTAACAGAGTTTGTCTGTGATTTTTCAGAGGACCCCCAAGTTATTCAAATAATAATAATAAAATATTTTTCCAATTTTTTTCTAAGATTTTGTGGAGACAAAATTCTTGTGTTTGATTCAAATTAAAATAACAAAAATGTTGTCTTTATAATGTCACTTAAATTCTACGTAAAATTATGTAGATGTATTTTATAAATGGAGAATCTTTCAAGGGGTCATATTATTTCTTCTTGGCTTCAAAACATTTGAAAACTCCTGACATAAAGGAACAGTTCATGAAAAATGATAATTCTGTCATCATTTACTCACCCTCAAGTTGTTCCAAACCTGTATGAGTTTCTTTCTTCTGCTGAACACACACACACACACACACACACACACACACACACAAAGATATTTTGAAGAATGTTGTTAACCAAACCATTGATAGTAGCCATTGACTTCCGTAGTATGGGAACAAAAATAATAATAATAATATGGAAGTCAATGGCAACTGTTTGGTTACCAACATTCTTCAAAATATCTTCTTTTGTGTTCAGCAGAAGAAAGAAACATATTGGTTTAGAAATGAATTGAGGGTGAGTAAATGATGACAAATGATGATGTTTTTTTGTTGGTGCACTGCCCCTTTAAGCACATAACTAAGTTTACATTTTTAGTACAAATGATGCTAAAATACAGATTATTTTTATATGTCTGAGACATAAATTTACCTGACCTCTACTCAAAGAAACGAGTCCTACCTGAACAGAGCTTAAAGGGGTCATATGATGCGAATTCAAGTTTTCCTTTTTCTTTGGAGTGTTTAATTTACTTGTATTCTCACTGTAGTATTGTTGTCGTGGAGACGCTGTGTGTTTCCAAATATGGTAAAAGGTGTAACATTTCCATCACATGCTTGAGGTATTCGGCCAATCACAACGCACTGGATAGCTGGCCAATCAGAGCACACCGTGCTTTTCAGAGTGACGAGCTTTATAAAAATGACGGGTTTCAGAAAGGCGAGGCAAAGAGGAGTAACAATAATGTACGGTATGTGGAAAATAATGTTTTTTTAACCTTAAATCATGTAAACACATTGCATTACACCAAGTACACACAATAATGTAATTTTTAGCATCGTCATATAACTCCTTTAAATATAGGTGTCATTTTTAAACCATTCCAACCGCCCTTGTCATTTAAAAAAAAGAAGGCTTAACTTTTATTTTCGCTGTAGTATTGTTGTCGTGGAGACGCTGTGTGTTTCCAAATATGGTAAAGGGTATAACATTTTTATCAAATGCTTGAGGTATTCGGCCAATCACAACGCACTGGATAGCTGGCCAATCAGAGCACACCGCGCTTTTCAGAGCGACGAGGTTTATAAAAACGACATTTCAGAAAGGCGAGGCAAAGAGGAGTGACAATAATGTACGGTATGTGGAAAATAATGTGTTTTTTGAATCTTAAATCGCGTAAACATTGCATTACACCAAATACATAAAATAATGTAATTTTTAGCATCATCATATGACCCCTTTAAATATAGTTGTCATTTTTAAACAATTCCAACATTGTCATTTAAAAAACAGCAGCCTTACTTTTTAATTCTAGATTCATAAGTCTGTTTCTGCGTCCTCAGCTCTTCTTTCAGTTCTGCCACAACGCTGACCAGAGACGAAGGGCTTTCTTCTGCTTCTCCGTCTTCATCCACGACTCTAATGATTGGTGCGACGCTCCCATTGTCACCGCAAAACAAACCGCTCGCACGCTTCTCCTCAGCGTCCTCCTCGTGTTCGCCGGGCTTGGCTTCCTCCTCGCCTCGTTCCTCCGGATCGCTCGGCCCGTCTTCTGTCCCCAGCGGCTCACCTCCAGAGTCTGGGACGGAGATCTCACAAGATGAGGTGGACCACGGCGTGCTGTCCATACTCAGCACGCTGCCCAGACTCGATGAAGATGTGACGTTGTCGTAAGTAGACAGTCTCTGAGAGGAGCCCGAGTCCCTGGAGCGTTCGCCGGACGAGGTTCGGCGGTGTCCCCTCAGTGAGGACAGACCGTTCATTAACCAGTTCCCACCGTCCACCGCTGAGGCTCCTTTGGCCGAGGAGCCTTTGAAGGTGTACTTCCATCCTGGAAGCGTCTTGGTCTGCTTACTAGGGCTGACGGCTGTCTCTCCCTTTCCCTGAGGCGGGGGCTTGGAGGCTAAAGCGGCGTCCGCAGACGGGCAGGTGTGGAGATCCTCCTCAGAGATCCAGTCCACCAGGTTGGATTGCTGAAGTTGCTGGCTTTGGTCCTTGAGCTCCGTCTGGTTCTGTGATGTTTCTGAGTCTTTTTCAGTGTACAGGCGCTCGTGCTTACTGATGAGCAGCGTCATGAGATGCTGAACAAGGGAGGTGCCTATAAAACACACACACACACACACACACACACACACACAATGCTGTATTCCATAATCCTCATCTATAAGTGATTTAAGTCGTAAATTAGGATGTAAAGTCCTAAAAAAATAGGTGAGAAACAGTTTTCACCCAGAAATAGTCAATTTCACAAAAAATTACAAGGAACTAGTAAGATTTAGTAATGAAATCAGTAGAAAGACTGAAATAGTATTTTCTTGTAAAATGTACTCTTATAATCTTTGTTTTATTTATGACTTTGAAAAATCATTATTTAGATTGTGGTTAGTTCGTAACTTGTAACTTTGTGCTTATGTTTGTTGCATCATTAGTTCTTAAGTCAGAACTTAATCTTTATGTAAATGTGTAGTTCCCTTTCTGTTGTTCACTATGAGTTATGTTGTCACTATGAGTTAGGGGTTTTACTTGGGAGCCCGAATCCTCTCTGATTAAGAGAAAATGACAATAAAAATTGGCTAGTGAATTTTGCATGCTGAGCCACTCCCCGTGCACACAGCTATATATCGGCGGTCCTCCTCCCACCTCCCAGTCCTGAGCCCTCACAGCTGGATGATTGGTTCCTTGGCGCAGGCCATGGCTCGCGACCATGCCCTAGTTACTTTCTTCCCGGAGGTGCATGAGGACCTGACGAATTTCATGGACGACCCTGCAAAACACCGCCACCCAGAGGAATCTTCCACATCTCCCCTCCAAAGCTTGTAGGACCATGGCAGCTCTCGTTGCTAAGGCCTATAGTGCTGCGGGCAAAACTGCCTCTGCCCTGCATGCCATGGCAATCTTGCAGGTCCGCCAAGCCAAGGCACTAAAACTAATGCACGAGGATGGGACCGACCTGAGGTTGATGCAGTAGCTGCGCACGGCGACTGACTTCGCTCTTCGGGCGACAAAAGTCACGGCGCGGTCCCTTGGAAAGGCAATGTCTATGCTTGTGGCCCAAGAGCGCCATCTATGGCTCAACCTGGCCGAGATGAGAGACGTCGACATAGTGTGCTTTCTTGACGCTCCCATCTCCCAGGCTGGGCTATTCGCGACACTGTCGAGGACTTAGCCCAGCAGTTCTTGGCAGTACAAAAGCAGACTGAGGCTATCCAGCACATCCTGCCCCGGCGTGATCCTCCAGCTGCCACCGCTCCGCCACGGGCCACGCCTCAGCCTGCCCGTCACTGAGGGTGCCCTTCTGCGGCCTTCAGAACTGCTCCGCCCCGTGCCGAGACCACATCGAGGGCAGCGTGTCGAGCCCCACGCAGGAGCGCGCCACTTCCCGTGTCTCAGCCGGCCCCTAAGTCATCCAGGAAGACGATGAAGCGGCCCAGAGACACGAGGAACTGTTCTTCAGACGGAAGTGAGCACAGCGCCACTCCTTCCCCCAGAGGAGAGCCGGGTGGAGAATCCTTGGTTTCGTTTTGTTTTTGTTCCGTCGTTGGCCCAAGGGCCAGCGGTACCCACAGTCTCAAAGAAACAGCAGTTTCCTTTTCCTCTGGGCCATCAGGCTCATGGGTTGACAGTGAACGACGCACTGCCGCCTCAACTCTTGCCCACAACGCCCCCTATTGCCAGCGGCCAAGAGATCGTGGTTCAGGGATGCAACACCTCCCCATGCATCTCCAGCTGGTCCCTCCGGGGACACGGGAAGTCCTGCCATGATAAGCCAGAACGTGATGCCTTCTGGGCCATCCAGCACGACTTCCCACCACTGCACCACTGCGGGTATGTCGATTGTCCCTTTGGTGCCACTCGCACGGAGTTTGGGAGCATGGCTTGCGCTGCCCAACCCGTCGCGCTGGCTCATTCGGACAGTCCTCAGCTACCTGATTCAGTTCACTGGGCGACCCCCCCAGATTTAGCTGCATCCTTGGAACTTCAGTGGAAGTCCGAGATGCTCCTGTCCTGCGCAAGAAGATTGCTGTCCTATTGGCGAAGGACGCAATTGAGCCTGTCCCTCCAGCCGAGATGGAGTCAGGGTTTTACAGCCTTTACTTCATCGTGCCCAAAAAAGGCGGTGGCCTTCAACCAATCCTGGATCTGCGAGTCTTGAATCGGACCCTTCACAAGCTCCCGTTCAAGATACTGACACAGAGGCACATCATCAGATGCATCCAGCCCCAGGATTGTCCGACGTGCTCTTTCATTCCCTGGACAGACCTTGCCTTTCTATGGGCCGGAGTGCCCTTAGAACAAGTGTCCCGGCATGTTGTTGTCACAACGGATGCCTCCAGCACGGGCTGGGGTGCTACATGCAACGAGCCGGCAGCCTTGGGGCTCTGGACAGGGCTATGACTGCTTTGGCACATCAACTGCCTTGAGCTGTTGGCAGCTGGCAGTGGCAGTTCACCTCTTGGTGAACCTGTGTCTTCCCTTGACAGACCCGTTCTGTCAGTCTCTTCTGGCAGTCATTCCTCCCTACCCCCAGGTAGGACCTGCCTCAGAGACCCATTCCATATGTAGTACTGACCCCTGGGTCAGTCCATAGCAGAGTCTCCACATGTCACCTCCCTGCGGGCAGGATGCGGTCTCCATAGTGCCCTTCCGCATTGTTACTACCAGCTCTAAACAACAAACAGGAAAGGCCTGAAGCACCTTTCACATGATCAAAATCCCTTCTCTCAGAAAAAAAATTCCAGAATGGAGACGTGATGGACCATCGAATCATTGCTGGTTGCCAGGAACACGTTTTCAGCTCATCAGCGTAAAACCTAATGAGTGGATGTACCTGTCGCCTCTTTATACCCGTATGCATGGGGAGTGGCTGAGCATGCAAAATCCACTAGCCAATTTTCATTGGCGTTTTCTCTTAATCAGAGAGGATTCGGGCTCCCAAGTAAGACCCCTAATGTCGTCACGACATAACGTCTCTGTTCCCTCCATCAGGGAATGAGGGTTACGTACGTAACCGAGACATTGCACACTATGATGTTTACATATTTTCCAGGAAAAAAAAAATGCACTGGGTCAAAACTGCATTGTTGAGAGGAAAAAAAGTTGCATTGGTGTATAGGTGAAATTTTATTATTACATTTAGAAATAATGTAAAATGCACTGTAACATTATTTTTTGAAGTTGTAAATAAAACAAATATTATTAGAGTATCTTTACAAGAAAATATTGTCTTTCTACTTTAAAATTTCACGATTAATTCAGTGTTTTACTTGCCATTTCTTTGTAAATACTTATGAAATTTACTACCAATTTCTAGCATATTTGACACGAAATAAAAATAATTTTGTATGCTTGAAATTAATTTCATTATCCAAGTTGCTTTGGAATACAAGTGCAGCACATTTCAGATGTTAAAAAAACCACCACAACCTCAGAAATTTATTCCTCCAAATTTGGAAACATATGGAACATATTTGAAACTGTATCCAAAATAAATAAGGGGCAATAAATGAACTCTAATACTCAAAAATTCTAATACTAAAAAATATAATGCTAAAAAAATGTGTTGAAACAGGTAAAACATGAGCTACTTCTGGAGATATATATATATATAT
>JAFVLL020005714.1:0-82619 GCA_021397915.2 Tor tambroides | reverse complement strand
AAAAAGAACAACTGTTTCCTGTTCTTTGAGAGCTTTACTAGTTGTGACATGGAACTATGAATGATTAGGCTGAAGATGGATATGATAAACACAAGTCATTTTCCTTTGCTGGAGATTAAGAGCTTTTAATTTGCCAAACAAAAAGCGCCTTTTATCCAACAGTTGGCACTCACTTGTAAATTAGGGAAGCACTTTTCCAGATTATGACCTCATATGACACAGAACCTCACAGCAAAGGAACTTGAAGTTTGGTCTGGAAATGGAGTGAATGGTGCTTGTTCATGTGTCACGGAATGCTGCTAGATGAATCAAATGGAAGAGTGCAGAGAGTCTGCCCTGGCATGTTATTCTCTCTAGTTCATTATCCAAGACATGGGAAAATATCTGTTTCCTTTGTAGCTGATATTCTGACTGGAGAGTTTTAACTTAGAAACAGCAGTCAGTTCTTGACAGATGAGACCGTTTTGGATAGATGGGTGGATAGATTGGTAAAGCATACAATAATCTACATTCTTACAATTTCTTCTTTGTCAGTGTTGTAATGGAACTGCTCCAAAAGCAGGGAAGCCTATGGCATGAATTCAAAAACATTGAGTATTGTTGGAGTCATTCAAAGAGCTCACTCCCTCAGACATTCTAAGATAATTAAGACCAGATTCTTACCTGAAATTTAGCTTTGAATGCTTCCTACCTATCTGTTTTCACCAGGGTTGTGTGCCATTTAGAATTAAGAATGCCATTTAAAGAGGTTTAAAGGCCTTATAGATAGCTAGATAGATAGTTCCAAGTGAAAGCAAGCTAATTTTTCAATTCAAAAATTTGCGCAACCCTGGATGTCACTGTTGTTAATTTACCAGATGTCACACAGTTCTAGAAGTATTAAGACAAGATGCTGTGAAAGGGTTTAACAATGACATCATCATCATCCAGACTGCCTCTGAATGAGTCAGTGCTTTGACTTTTATTCCATATACTCATCAGTCTGGTCTGCGTCGCATAGTTCTCTGTGAGGGGTCCCTTTCACTGCTGCAGGATGGAAAAATGGAAGCAAAACTGGTGCTCATAAACATCTCTCTCTTAAAGGCACCTAAGTGAACACATAAGGCTCTCTATGAAGGCATATATCAGCCTGGCACGTTCTGAGCATTTATAGCCTGCCAGCTCACTGTGACTGGTTCTAGTGCAGCATCAGAGGTACTAGAAAAGGAAACATGACTGACTATATGATCAGTGGTTCCTAAACCACAATTAAAGGTCCTGTGCTGTGGCTATGGTAGGCATATATAATTAGGAGCGCTGCTGAGGCTAAACATAATCTCTCATTTTCCGTTTGTAATGCCTATGATGTAACTCCGCAGAGAGGGGATTTCGTTTTATCATTATTGTTTAGAAATTGTGTTTATTTGTCTTATATTAAGATCCCTAGTTGTTGTTTATATAGTGTTAGTCAAGTAGTACATGTGCTTAAAGCCTCCTTATTATATATTCTGGCTCTGAGACATAAATAAAGATCTTATTTAAAGAAAACCACATGTTTAGAGGGAGAAAAAGCATTTTGCCTCCGCTTTGATTGGTTTGTAATTGTAGTTCACCTCCCATGCTGAAAGTGGAGTGCCTTGAACTGTCTGTTTTGTTGTCCGCTGGAAATCAGAGTGAGAAATTCTTTGGATTTTGCGGAAAGGAAAACAAATACTTTGGGTTGGCCGCGTCTTCCCGTGCTGTCTCACGCACCCACATAGTTTCCACAGAGCAAAGAGGGTCTTTCACATGAGTTGCTCTGTTTTTATCTGTCTCTTGTATAGCAAAGGAAGCCATGTTCCCAGAATAAACACACAGAGCTGCCATCCCTAAGGCCCTGCAGCACTTCATTAAAAGACTGCATGTCTGGTGATTTTCCATTTAGACAAACAGCAGAACAGCATTGAGCTACTCATATAGCCGAGGGCCTCAGTGTCCCGAGTTCTACCAGCGTTGACCCCACCAGAGGGGTCGCCCCGTGTACTGCATGTTATGAAAAACACGCATGTCTCTTTGAACTGCAGTCAAAACAAAACTAGCAGACTGTGGAGCCGTCTGTAATCTTCTGTATTTATCTCTCTCGTTGGTTGATCGGTCTGTGGGATTTTGTGTGGCGTCTTTGCAGAGAATGACAAGCCCATGAAAGGTCTGAATCAGGAGGATTTGGAGAACCAGGATCTCATCACAGAGCTGAGGAAAGAGTACGGAATGACCTACAGTGATTTCTACATGGTCCTCACAGATCTGGACATGAAAGCCAAGGTAAAAGTCACGTAACTTGGCACATATTACATTTTCACCACTTTACAGCTCTCTTCTTCCACAGTGATTTTCAGGGGTATGTGAGGTGTGCCAGCGCAAAGCCCAGCCCTGTTTTGCAGACAGCTGGAATAAACAAAGAAGCCACTGTGCAGTCAGGCGGCGGATAGACAGTAAAATCTATTGAAAATCCTCAGAACCGTAGCCAGTCAGACACACGCAAATACTGAATTAATTCTGGGCATGTAGTGTTTGAACTGAATTGTGAGAGCTGAATGTTGACGTAACTGACTTTGTTAATAAATAAACTGCCCACAAATAAACACAAATCATCGCAGTCCCTGTAAAAGAGTCTTAGTCTTTGTTTTAAGAACATGTTTTAACATCCATATTAATTTAATTCTGTTTGCCTTCATTAACCGGGTTTAAAGTAGTGGTCACTATATAATAAATAAAATTCATAGCAAAAGTAGCATTTACACTAAATTAAAAAAAAAATGTAATTTAATTCAAAAGAATAATAATAAAAAAAATACTATTTCCAAAGTCAAAAGAAATGTGATATTGGACATTGCGTTTTGGACTGCATTCTTGCTTGAACAGCATATTTGTTGTGGTTTGCAGAAAAATGTCAAGAATTCTTCACAGCACTGTCGAATTGACACATCATTTTGGGTTTGGTTCGGATTCTTGGCCGCTCAAAACCTACTGAGAAAATCCCCTTGTTTGTAAAGATATTTGGTTTCTAACCATCTAGGAAGCTTATTTTTTAATCTTTTTTTATCTTTTTATTTCCAGCAATATTATGAGGTGCCAATTGCGATGAAGTCTGTGTTTGATTATATCGACACATTTTCATCACGCATCAGAGAGATGGATCAACAGAAACGTGATGGGGTGACATGTAAAAAAGAAGACAAACCAAGATCATTGGAGAACTTCCTCTCCAGGTAGTTCATAAGAATTTTCTATTGAAATGGTGCTGTGAATTGCTGGGAATCTCACATGTAATCCTATTGTTGTAATGATTTTGGGCTACTTGATTTTAGGTTCCGCTGGAGACGCAGGTTGTTTGTCATATCTGCACCAAATGATGAGGAATGGGCTTATCAGCAGCAGCTCTATGCACTGAACAGTCAGGCGTGCAACCTGGGTAAGAATAATCCTCACTAAACCTTCAGATGTCACTGAAGGAGAATTTCGATAAAAATGCCAGATAACGTTATTGCACATAAATACACATTGCATTATTGGGTAGGATTTTGACTACAGATGGACCTTTTTACTCGAGGGTTTTACGTGTTTCTTTCTCGTGTCTCAAGTTTGCCAAGATAATATCTCACATTGATTTTTTCTTGTCACTCAGTGAAGATTGAAAACAGATCATTGTTACTGTAGTTCAGACTAAGCCAGCTCTCATAAACTCCATTGAGTTATGGATTTGGAATTTTTCTTGGTATTATTCCCAAGAACAATGTGTATTTGTGATGATACTTACGTTCATAAATGTTTCCCACAAAACAGCAGTGAATGTTTGCCATTTTGTCTCTTGTCCCAGAAATCCTGACAAACACATAACTCATGTAATTAACGAACTATTCAGAATTGCAGCAAGCTCTTTAATGGCTCCTTTATTTTTTATCTTATATAGCTTTACATAGAGTAGGTGAACTTTATCCAAATAGTATATTTCTAAGTGGTGGTTTGCTAGCCAGATCCTTACCTGTTGGTTTAAGTGTAGCCTCATGGTCTTAGTCAAATTCCACATCAAATGCCAGTGGAAATCATAAGGAGATGTTGCCAGTTTTGAATAGAATAGTATATAGCAATTTAGCAACTTATGTTTAAAAAAACAGAGGCTACAGGATTCACATTTGATGCAAGACTGTGTCTAATTTATGTTGTAGAGCAAAATGTGAAAGTCTCCTGAAATAATGCTAACCACATGCCTTAATTTACTCATAAATTCTGAACTGCTATTCCAAAAAACATTCAGAAATTACCAGAGGGAGCTCTTAGAAAATTAGCTTACAAACTGATGTCACAACTTTACTCAACAATTACATTGTTTGACAGGCATGAACCAAAAAAAAAACCCAAACCAAAAAGTTTTTCTCCTCTGTTTAAACTGACATGGGTTACCACAGTGGATTTGAATATGGGTGTCAATTCAGACTTAAATGTCTTGAGAAACAGCTTTGTTTATTAATACATCCCACACATATTCCATTAACAACAATCTGCAAGCCACAAACATGCCCTTAAATGGCCTAAATGTCAGCAGGGGAACATTTAAAAACTCAGGGTGGTGTTCAGGTTTTAGAAAAATTCTGTGTTGGTCAATTTGCAGGTCTTCGCCACGTATCAGTACTGAAGCTGGTGGGGACAGAGCTGATAGACATGGGAGGAGTGTTGGAGCTGTACCCTATCAATGGTAAGACCACTGATGTTGAAACACCAGCAAAAAAAGCTACACTTCTGGGAAGTGAGACTTACCAGTAAACTCCTAAAATGTGGTCTAGACTTTGAGGTACGAAAAGACCCTTTAACTGGTATGTAAAGACTTGTAACAATGGTTTAAAAAGCAGTTGAAGTATCAGCTGACTCAGATGCATGCTTATTGTGTGGTCTTAGCGAACGAATAAAGCACATTTTGCACCCTTTAAATCTAGATGAAAATATGAAAGCAAACCTGTAGCTCTCAAAGCAGCCAGGTGTTTGGTAAGTGCGTTAAGGGTTAATCAGCATGTTAGATGAGTGCGGTGGTGTTGTGTTGACACTGGCTGCTTTTTTAGGTGTCAGTCAAAAGCAGCCAGTAGCCTCTGGTTTCAGGCCCCTCCCTGCATGAGTCAGCCTCTCCAGCTCCGGCCGGGCTCAGAAATGACCAAACAGTTCTCACAGGAATAATATTTTGCAGGACAGAAATGAAGAAGGGCACAGGTGTTTACATATTTTCCATCATTGTTGAAACTTCAGGCAGCTTTGCGTTCACTGGCACTGAGGCTCCTGCGTGTTTTATGAAAGGCTGCATCAGCAGTCTGTCTGATGCATCAAGATCAAAAAGTGATTCTGTAAGCTGTATTTAGAGTGCTGACATTGAAGACTTTGTAGGCAGGACCCATACGTAAGATGAAAGCAAAGTCAATATCTGACAAAACATGTTGGTTTTATAAAAATAAATCTGGTTTCTATGAAAACTTTCTGTCAGAGATTTTTGTAATATATGAATGTTAAAAAGCCCTTTATTTAAAGTCAGATGTGCGTATATGAGTTTTACTAAAGGAAGGAAAGATGGTGGACAGATAGACCAAAAAAATTTTATTTCATTATGTATTGATTTATTTATTTTGACAGTTCAAAAGTTTCCTAAAAATCCAAGAATTTTTCCATGGTACCACTACAGTAACTGTTTTTGAGGACTCCATTACTTAATATTTAAATGTACATATTTAAGTAAATATTTAAATGCTTTATGCATTATATTTTTGTGCAGAATATTTTTTTGTAATAAAAAAGACTGTTATACAATTTTGTAAGACAATGATATTATTCAGCAAGTGTGCATTTAATTGATCAAAAGTGAAAGTAAAGACATAATGCTGCAAATGATTTTTTCATAATCGCTGTTCTTTGGAACCTTCTATTCATTAAACAATATCACGATTTTCAAAACAATATCACGATTTTCACAAAAATATTAAGCACCTCAACTATTTTCAACATTGATTATAATAAGAATTTTTTCTTGAGCACCAAATCACCATATTAGACTGATTTCTGAAAAAAAAATTTTTTTTTTACTGTATTACTGTTTTTACTGTATTTTTAAAAACATTAAAATCTCACTGACCCCTAACTTTTGAACAGTAACTATTTAACTATATACTATTACTAACTTTAACTATCAAGCTTGACATGTCAGTATTAGGGGTGTGCGATATATATTGTCTGCGATAATATCATAATTGTTGTTTTAACGATGTGCAATTTGACATTATCGAGTATTTTGCAAAAACCATTCAAAACACCCCTACAGAGTGCACGCATACATTACGTGAAGTCTAGACTAGTGTGTTTGCGCATTTAGAGTGCGTTCTTTCACTGCATGATTCAGTCTATTAAAATGCATTTAGAATGATCACAAATTCAAGACATGGGGGCAGAAAATGTATATATTTATACCACTTCATATAGTTAATCAATTTCACACGAAGAGTGCCGTTTTTCTCCAAAAATTACCATGATTACAAATGTGATATTGATTTTTTTACAACAGCTCAATAAACAAGAAGTTAATTAAGAGACTTACGTTTTAGACACCATATTGTCTGTTTTTGCAAATACTTGCAAATCATTCCAAACACAGCCACACAGCACAGTTTTGCGTCTCTGAGCAACACGATGGTGTTAATACATCGAAATGCCACTTCAGATGCAGCTTCTGTGTTGATTTCATTTGCCTGGTAACAGCCCAAATGTCTTATTCTTCTAATTCACTGATTAAATGGAAGAATTTGACTCAAAAGACAATGGACACTTTTAGAAAAAATGCTTTATAAAGGTAAAAATGCCCATAAAATGTAAAAATCAGTTTACACTTATTGGAAAAGATGAATTTCTGTCAGTTTGGAATGACCACCACACAGAATATGAAGAATATCAAAAACCTTAGGAGTCAGCTGGTACCAGCACAATAAGACACTCAGCAAAATATTGTCTAATTATCGTTATCAGTATAATCCCAGAAAATATCGAGATACTATTTTTTGTCAATATCTCACACCCCTAGTTAATATAAGTGGAAATTAAATGAAATGCTTTAAAAAAAACTCCCCTAAATATATGATGGCAGAAGATTCAACAGGGTTGAAAAGCAGACAAAAACTAATTCAGCATTCTCTTAGAGCATAAAGCAGTTCAGAAAAAGAAAACTGTGGATAGTGAAAGCATGATTTTTTTTAAATTTCACTAAAAGCAAAATTTAGGTATAATTATGTTTTATATAACCCATTAAATTGCAATTATGATGAATGGTGACATGCACATTGGCTCAGCAAAAAACAAACCTTTTAAAATAATAGTTTTGCATTATGCACTGAACTCAAATCTACTAAATAATGTGAAGTTCAGTATCCTTTTAATCACTGCTAAGTCATTTGTGGTGAACAAATGGCACAATTTCCTGTATATCCACCATATTTTATTTATGTACAGCTGCACACCTGTTTCTGACGCCCACGTTTATGTGTTTCAGGAAGTGCAACAGTGGAGCGTGAGGGCATATCTGCCACTTTAGTGCGGGACATTAGAAACTATTTCCAGATCAGCCCCGAGTACTTCTCCATGCTGCTGGTGGGAAAAGACGGAAATGTCAAGTCCTGGTACCCATCCCCCATGTGGTCCATGGCCATCATCTATGACTTGATCGACTCCATGCAGCTCCGCAGACAGGAGATGGCCATCCAGCAGTCTCTAGGCATGCGCTGCCCAGAAGATGAGTACGGTGGCTATGGCTACCACCATGGCTATCATGAGGGGTACCAGGATGGTTATCATCAGGGTTATGGTTATTAGGGTTTACACTTTCATTAGACAGTGTCAGTGTCTGAAAACTTCCCTTTAAACTGGTTTTACATTTACCGTATAGAGCTGTTCATTTTTAAAGATGCATCTCCTCTGCTATACATCTGTCCCTTAATGTTGGTGTATATCGTTCCACATCTATGGACATAATCTTTTGTAGATAAAGACGTTAACAAAACATTTGTATTTATTGGATGTCTTCTCTATAAGAAGTGATCGTTTTTAAAGGTCACAACCCCTGCTTTTTCTTGTTGAACTATGTTTTGATATTGTTACTCTATTTTAAAAGAGCACTGTCGCTGTATGTCTTATTTATAAAGGTATAAATTGTGCTTTAATTTCAATAAAAATATATTATATTGCTATCATGGCTTTGGATATAATGAGTTCCAAACATTGCAAGTCAACTCTATTTTTAGCTGAAATTATGTAGAATACAGGTGAGATTTAATTTTAAGTGCTTACATTATGTGATCCTTGAGTTTTTTTCATCCCTTATTTAATGAAGGTACTGTGCTGATACAGCCTAAACATTTCAAATACCTGCTTAGGCACTATGTCAAATCATGTAGTTTGATTTTTCTTTGCTTTGCTCCCTCTGCTGGTCGGTAATATATTGGCAGTTGCCACAAAATGGGAGTATTATTAAGAATTTAAATAAAAACTGGACAAATATTTTAGCATATAGGGTTAAAATGCGGATGTTTATTATTGCAAAAATCCAAGTATTTTATTTAAAGGTCATATCGTCAACAAATACGACACATGCATGCACAATATGGCATATGCTTTGAAACATGATTATGTTCCCATTACAGAAGTACATTAAAATTAAAACGAGCTCCTCTTACCTTAATACCTGCACTGTCATTTTATGTCTTTCAGTCAACTACTATATGAAGGAACCAAGAATAATCTAAACAATAAAAATGAAAGTAATACTTTCACAAACCCTCCAGAGTTTCATACATGCTCATAATGTTTACACAGTTTGTAAGAGAAGAAAATAAACAACTCTTTGATCCCTTTGCATGTCACGCAGACATTCCATGTGACTGAAACAATTATCATACATTATAATACATTATAATACATATACAGGCTGATTCCAGAATATTTACATGATACTTAGAGAGAGATGTGTTCAAAGCGGACTCAGAAAGATTCTTCTTCAGATTCACTCTCTGTGTTAGCCTTGGTTAGTCTTTCCAACTCCTCCCCATCCTAAAATAAAAACATAAATCACAATCATGAATTACTACATACATTCTTTCCAGACCACTGAAGTTATACAGAAACATGACAGCTTTTAGTGACTTCATAGATAGTAGACAGTGCTATACAAAGAAGAAGGTTCATATAAGTTCTGGAATGTATTGTAGGGGCCGTTCATACAGAACACGTCCTTACATTTTAAAAATGTGAGAGGCAGCAGAATGGAAAAGAACGGAGGCCAGCAAAACATTGATAAAAGCACTGTTAAAGGTTAAAAAAA
Source organism: Tor tambroides (assembly GCA_021397915.2). Lineage (NCBI taxonomy): Eukaryota > Metazoa > Chordata > Actinopteri > Cypriniformes > Cyprinidae > Tor > Tor tambroides. The sequence continues at coordinate 73,264 of JAFVLL020005714.1, read as the reverse complement.
TGCTCAAGCAAGATGCCGAAAGGCAGGGAATAGCAACTAACGGTCAAATACACTGCTTCAGATAAAAACTCTAAAATGTATTTAGACTCCAAAGTGTTAATTTTCTAGAAGAACTTAAACCAGCACAAAGTAATAAAATATGTTTAAGAGATACTGGACTATGGCATGAGGAGCATATCAGTGGATCTTCATTTGATACTAAGAACTTATGCATGATTCTGGATTGTCCTATTCGCATTGTGTATTTATGATCTGAGATCTGATTCCAGCATTATTTATTAATAAAGATGCAACTTTTACCCACAGTAGAGTTAATTTCTTACGGTTTGTTGTTGGTACACTGATCCCATTCATTTTGCCATTTGTTGATTATGTACAATTATATACAATTTGGATAAGATTTTTTACAAGTGCTGGTTGATCACTTGTAAGGATGCAAGACATGACTTGGACTCTGTTATTATTAGGAAATCCTTCTGGTATGTAGTCTTTATATGGTCTAATGGTAAGATGATAGCACTGGCTTCAGTGGTAAACCCTAAACTCTGACTAGTAATTCTAATTCCACGTGTATGATAATTAAGGTCAAATGCAGCTGACACTGGTTCTCCAGACTTTGATCCATCTGTATGTATAGGTATGTATAAAAATAGTTGTGGTCACACTTTACTTTAAGGTCCAATTCTCGCAAACCATTAACTACAACTTTTGCCTCAATAAACTACTAATTTGCTGCCTGTTAACAGTTAGCCACTAATGGCATTTCCTGCTGTATAATATATTTGGTCTAAATAATGCAATAATCCATGGTAGGGCTTTGCTTTGTGTTTTCATTGTAGAGAATTCAGGTTTCCTACTCGTCCTTACTTAATCGGATTATAGTTTGCCAGATCTCCTCTACAAAGAGCTCCTTGTTTAAACTGTCAGAGTATACTTCAAAAATGAAGGTGGAAATGAATAACTCATGGAATGAATGATCAGCTGAGATCTTTTCGAATCTTTTCAAATGATTCTTACCCCTCTTGACCTCTCAAACACCTCGCCATTGATGACCCTGAGCCTCTCCTGCTGTAGTGCGTACTCTGGATCCTTTAGTTTGCTGCTGTGGTAGATAAAGATGGCTAGCAGTACAACAGGTGCCTGCAGGAAGAAATCCATCGATGGACGAAAGTCAAACAGGAAGAGAGAGAGCGCAGTGACGATGACTGTGGTGATCTGGCCCGTAAGCACGTGGAACATGTTATCACGGAACTTGAGAATGAAGGCCACCGACAGGCCTAGGGCGGCTGTGACGAAGACCAGTGCGATGGAGAAGACGTTGTGTCCGTAGAGGAGGCCGCAGTGTAGCGTCAGGTCACGGTAGTCAGAGTGCAGGAGCAATGTGAGGCTGTTGAAGATCAAACCGAACATGTACAGCTTGCTGTTCTGGATGAAGATCCTCTCCACTAGCTGCTCCCCCTCCTTGAGGATCTTCTCATTGTAGATATTGGCCAGTGCAGAGATGAAGCATTGCAGCAGCAGTAGGACGTAACCCAGGCCGAAGCTGTTTAGCTTATGGATGAGCTGGCTGTCCCACAGCTCACGTTTCCAGTATGTTTCATTATGGTTCTGATGCTCTGGCTCGGGATGGACGTATTTTAGGCAGCTGTTGGAAGGGGTGGAAATGCGGGCTGGGTGGATGCCATGTACAGCAATGGCATGCTGGTCACCACTGCCAGTCGTCAACGACACAATTGACAGGAATAAAATGATTAAAGATGCCCACTGCACCCAAGACAGGCGCCTCCTGCAGGTCAAAAGATTGAAAGTCAGTGACAGACGATGGATGTTAAACAGATATCAAGAAATGTCAGTACTTACTTCAGAACAACACGGAAGAGAATGGCTGTTGTAAAAATAACAATGTTGGAAAACATAACTGCCATGGCCTATTAAAACATGAGAAAAATATCAATGTTATCGTTCATAAGTTTGGGGTCAGTACATTTTTTTCTTTGAAAGAAATTAATAATTTTCCTCAGAAAGTTGATCAAAAGTGATAAATGCATTTATAACGTTACAAAAGTTTTCTATTTCAAATAAATTAACTTTCTATTCATCAAAGAATGTATTATGATTTCCACAAAAAACATTTTGTAACATTAAATAATAAGTGTTTCTTGAGCACCAAATCAGCATACTGGAATGATTTGTGAAGGATCATGTGACACTGAAGTCTATAACGGTTGCTGAAATTTCAGCTTTGCTATCACAGAAATAAATAAATAAATACACTGTTATTTTAAATTGTAATGATATTTTAAAATATTACTGCTTTTACTGTATTTTTAATCAAACAAATGTAAAATACAATCTTGCAAATCCCAATTCATTGAAAGTTTATAAATACATCTACTTCATATATAAATTTAACATATATATAATTTATATAATATGTATAATATATAATATATTTAATATATAACATATAATTTATAGAATATATTTAATATATACAAACACACACATTTAAGTTAATGTATAAATTTAATTACTAAAATATTATTTTGAAAAAAGTAGTAAATGCAAGAGTTACTTTCCTACTAATATTTATCCATAACTATAAACTTTTAATAATTCAACGTACAGGTTGCAGATAGGTCATCACATAGAAGATTATGAGGTTATCAAGGAAGTAGAGGAATGCAGGAACAGACCATTTCAGGTAGCTGAGAAAAGAGGCACCAGATGAACACCCCAAATCTTTATAAGAGCGGCCCTCTGGAAAACAAAAGCAATAGTTGTTGTCCAAACACTAGCTTAGTATGTTAATGAGTATGGTATGAGAAAGTAATTTTGGGACAATGAATCTGACTCACCTCGAACGACCACCCGTACTGACATCACTAAACAAAATACTAGTTTGATAGCCTCTGCCATTAAATTCACAGATGCAGGAAGAAAGTCATATTTGTTTTCTGTAGGTAAGAACAAAATGAGTTGCAACAATATTTAAAATACACATGGTATTATGCTAAGGAATCATATGTGACCCTGGACCACAAAACCAGCCATAAGTGTCAATTTTTCGAAATTGAGATTTATACATCATCTGAAAGCTGAATAAATAATCTTTCCATTGATGTATGGTTTGTTAGGATCGGACAATATTTGGCCGAGATTCAACTATTTGAAAATCTGGAATCTGAGGGTGCAAAAAAATCTAAATATTGAGAAAATCGCCTTTAAAGTTGTCCAAATGAAGTTCTTAGCAATGCATATTACTAATCAAATAATAAGTTTTGATATATTTACAGTAGGAAATTTACAAAATATCTTCATGGAACATGATCTTTACTTAATGTCCTAATGATTTTTGGCATAAAAGAAAAATCAATAATTATGACCCACACAATGTATTTTTGGCTATTGCTACAAATATACCCCAGCGACTTAAGACTGGTTTTGTGGTCCAGGGTCACATATATCAAATTGCTCTATGGTGGTGTAATATTATGTTACCTTCATTGGCTGAGAATTTTAGTAATAGGATGCGACTGGTTCCCAAGGTGACAAAACCCAGACCCAGAACCAAAGTGTAGGCTGAAGATCTTGAGCACAGCCGCGAGCAAGGACAGCCACAATGGCATAAAGAAGAGGAGGATGAGGACGGGGCCATTATGAACAATGTGAGCTGAGGCTGGTCATAGGAGAATGAACAAGATCACTGAGAAAACATCAATCACAACACTGAAGCACCGATGAAAAATGTTTTCATGAAATAATAAATCAAATAATAAATTGGTCTCTCCAGCACTTTCACTCCTCAAATACCACTTTGTCAAGACGTGCCACCTTCGGTATCTAGCGCTTTGTTTTCAACATGATTCACAAGCACAAATGATGAGCCAACCAACAAAACATGCAGACATGAAGTCATGGAATGAGGGATGACTATTGTGTTTCTGTGTTTACAGACAGTTCAGAACGGAGGGAACATGAACATTCTGTCTTTTGTGAAGGCAGTGACATTGTTTTAAATATTACACCTTTCAGTAAAGCACTGTTTAAACATAAAATGAATAGATAATCATGACATGATCTTAGAAATGATATATAAATAGTCTACATACATTCAGAATGTAGAAGAAACACTGATCCTAAACCATTTGTAACAACTAGATACACTCGAAAGCAAAATGATTATAAAATTCACAGTGGTGTTCATCACAATAATTGTGGAATTCAGCGGGATTGTTATGATGTTCCCGACGCACTAAAAAATAAATACATCATCCAGTTCAAAGACAGGATATTCCCAATGTGTCTATTATAATGTGAATGTGGTGATAAAGCACAAATAGATATATTCGGTGCTTTATTTACCTACCCATATGTTCTCACTCGAACTAACAACCTGCCCACGGCTTCCGGATCTTTGCGCATGCGTGTAATGAAGCTACGTCATCGTTTGGTTTACTATACAGGGCAACCCCGCTTTGTATTAATTAATATTAATTAGATCATACTGACGTTCATTGGTAGTACTCCAAAGATGAAGGCGTGACTGACTAATGAATATTAAAATCATCCTTAGTCACAGAATAGTAAATTTCACCGATGAGCTTGGCTACATATAGGAATGAATGTAAAACTGAATGTAAACGTCCAAACTATTTGTTTGTTGTTTATTGGATAAGGAATAAACTTTATAAAGTGTGTGCAGAAAAACAAGCAGTGTAAAGTTACAAGAAAAATGTTTACGTGTATTTTTTTATACTATGGGTTGTAAATATTAATAGCCTATTTTATTTATATATTAATATTCATATTTTAAGTAGGCTGTATGCTTATGTCTGACTGAACAATTGGTTGCTTTGTTTTGAGATGACAATGCCTAAAATGAGCTGTACTAATCATTTTCCAGTCACTTTTAACATTCAGTTAAATACATGCTGTAGCTATGTTTGTATTTGATGTTGTACAGTATGTAATGTTCAATATTCATTTTATTGTTTTAACGTGTTTTCCATACTTGTCTGGACTTTGTTTCTCGGCATCTGTCTGGAAAATGTAATGAGGATGGTTTCTTAGGAAATTCTTGCCCAAGAGACACTTCTAAGTGAACTGTGGTCATGTCTGAGTCATGTGCAATATTACATAAAGCTCAGTTTGTAATAACAAATATTGTTTTATTTTCTTTTAATGTAATCATATGACGTGATGGTCTATAGCTATGGAGGAGGTGTTAAACTAGGGCCAGACTGTACCCATTTAATCTTCAAATGCAGAGAATTGTACTTTTTTATGCATTTATACAACTTGTACACTATAAACAAGCAATGTATGAAGAAACTATTCAAAGGAAATCATTGGGATTATGAGTAAATCCTTATAATGACATATCTGTCTGGAGCAGAAACGTGTAATGAGGACATTTCTTAGAAACTGAAACCCATTTTCATTTATTTTAGATTTCATGATTATAACATTTACAGTAATAGAATAAAACTTAGGCTGTACTGATGTTGGTGAAACATGGTGCAAAACCTCTTCATTTTGTAGTATAGATAGTAGTTAAGTTGGCTGCATTATGACACTTACTAGCATTTGTTTCCAATGGAAAGCACTGAACTAGCAAATATGTTAATATGGTAACTTAGTGTTTTCCATTCTTGTAAACAAAACATTTGCTCACAATAATGACAAAGTTTTACATGTTCAAAAAGTCTCAGAGTACAAATGACAAAACAAAAACAAGACGTTTTTTTGATAATGATAGTGCACTTCCCTTGAACGCAGTGTTTAAACGTGTGCAACAGGGAGGTGGGAGGAGATAAAGCTCACTGCCATCTCTCTGAAAGTTCAGAATTCCCTGCACTCCAGAACAGACCGTTTCTACCTGGAGTTTCATTGTCAGATATGAAACGCTGCTCCTGGCCAGGGGCCCCGTACAGTTTGGCCCTTCTGGCACTCCTGTGCAATTGTGCAACAGCTGTGGAGAGACACTATTACATTGCAGCTGTTAATATTAACTGGGACTACACATCTGCCGGACAGCAAAGGTATGAAAAAGAGCATTATTTGTTACAGTTTAAACTGATTCTCATGTTTTCTAAGCAGCTAGATTGATTGTTTGCCTTTTGTTTGTTTGGTCCTTGTATATCACAGATAAAGTCACTGACTGTTGTAATAGTGTAACAAATAATTACATATCTGCACTAAAACAGTTTATTATCTGACAAAAAATAGCATTCAAAGAAAATAGTTTAAATATGTTTAATCATTTCGTGAAAAAGGAAAACAAGGACATGTGACAAAGATATTTTATATGAAATACAAAACCCCAAATTAACAAAATGTTAAACTAGCACCCTACTGTAAAGTTTGTTGACAATAATATATAGCAGGCTACATCTAAGACCAGTTATGTCAAGACTTTATTTCAAATGTATAAATATTTCACAATGTAATTATAGTAAATTAAAACTAAAACTAAAAAAAAAAACATTTTCATTTCTTGAAATAAAATAAAGTTAACTGAAATTTGTCATTTTCATTTAGTTAATGAATGTTTAAAATAATGAAAATTAAAACTGAATTAATAATTAATAAAACCATATCAATATATTTAAAAAAAAGACAAAAAAAAAACAACTAAATTACTAAAACTTTACATTAAAAAGGAAATTAAAAGGAAAATGGAAAATATAAAACCAGTATCTCTATGATACTAAAATATAACTGCATTTTCACACAAATGGGAGGTTTTTTTTTCATTTGCACATCTAAGAGATGTATTTATTGATTGTTGTTGTTGTATTCCAGGACTGGACCATTATATAAAAAAGTTGTATACAGGGAGTACAATGAGGGATTCGCACAGGCTAAACCACATCCCTTGTCCTCAGGTATTTTGAATACCAGAAATATTATGTCTTTGTTTCAACATTAAAATCCATTCAGCATTATTGAATGTCATTTACATTACTATTACGTTAACTTTTAAATCATGATTATTTGACACTAATGTTCTAGGGCTACTCGGGCCGACATTACGAGGACAAGAGGGCGACACAATCATTGTCACGTTCAAGAACATGGCAGATCATCCCTGCAGCATCCACCCACATGGCATTGCTTACGGGAAGCAGTCAGAGGGTGTGTGTTCTGATTGCGGTAACAGTATGAGTGACGCAATAGTGTTGTAACATCCAGTACATTAGTAACAAAGTAAAAAAAATAGACACTGCTATGAAAAAATAGACAGATACATTTCAAGAAGAATGTTGTTTAGAGGACATTATGGATTATTTTAGTGCTCATCATTTAGCTGAGTAAACGCTTTGCGTAACACAAACATCTGCGTTTGATTTCTTTGGAAATATTAACTCAAGATACAAATGAACCACAGGCTGTACCTAAGTCCAAAGCAGTGAGTTTCTGATAAATTTTCACAGATAAAATATCCCCATTTTTTTCAAAAAGGAAAAAGGAAAATGGATGTTGGTTTCATTGTAATAAGCACCATCTGAAGCTGTATCCTTCTCACACTGCTAATGTTCCCATTAGGATCTTTATACTTTGACAACACATCACTCTATGAGAAAGAAGATGACGTAATTTTACCCGGCCAAGAGCACACATACCAGTGGGAGGTGACGTCTGAGGTGACCCCTACGGCTGCGGACCCCCCATGCATCACCTACACATACCTTTCCCACTTTGACATTGTTAAGGACTACAATACAGGGTTAATAGGCACAATGCTGATCTGCAAGAAAGGTATGTGAGGCAAAAACAAGATCCTGGATTTACAATGTGATGCTTTTTATGACATTTATGCTAAGATGCCCACCTTTCATTTTCCTCTTAACAACTAAATCTCATCTCAACACATTTACTGAATGGCTATGCTTTCATTTATTATGCCTCTTCATCTGAACACCAACATTTGTTAAATAGATTACCTATGAGGTCTTTCTTTTTCTTTCTTTCTTTCTTTCTTTCTTGACATTGGATTATAGTGATCTTTGAATTTATTTTATGTCAGACATTAAACGTGTTTATGCCTGTTTGTTAATGGGAGATTTGTACAGCAACAAATATGTTTTACTTACATGAACTGGAACAAAAGGCCACCAGTGGCATAAGATTATGAAAAATTTTAAAATATAAGCATTAAAATGGAAAAGTGGATTTAAAGTGGATTTACAATTAACTTTAGCACGCTATAGGTAAAAACTCATATACTCTATATTGTGAAATCAATATTAGAATATTTTACTGTAATACTATTGTACTCTAAAATAAAAAAGTATCTAATAATAATAATTTTACTGAATAACATGATTTCTTAATTTATCAAATAATATCTCAAATAATATAATATCTTAAATAGTCTTGCTGTCTTTTTAAATTCTCATTTCTTTGCTTGTGAATCCTTGCGGACCTATTATGGAATTTAAACTGTGATTTTTGAAGAAAACAAATTTTCAATAAAAAACTGCAAATGTGTTAATTTATTTACCTTAATAAAATAATACACTGAATGATGCATCACTATTATGTACATGCTGAACTCATTTATATATAATAACATCTATATGTTACAGCATAGTAGTACTGGAAATGTACACTGTTCTTATGGGGGCAGCTTACCCTATACAGTTTGAGTTTCCCAGAAATTACGCAACTATAAACAGCTCTGCTTGTCTAGACGATTAATGTGTCCTTGTCCCACAGGCACCCTAGACAGCTCCGGAAATCAAATTAATTTCCATCAGGAGGCTGTACTGTTGTTTGGAGTGTTTGATGAGAACAAGAGCTGGTACAGCACTGGGGGCCCTGAACAGGCACACAATGTGAAATGCACTATAAATGGCTACACAAATGGCTCTGTACCAGGTTGGTTTGATATTTTTCACACATAACATATCATTTCTGCAAATCTACTTAGGTGTAAAACTCCTCCTTGTCGTCCTCCAGATCTGGACATCTGTGCCCACTCCAAAGTCAGCTGGCACCTGCTGGGAATGAGCTCTGAGCCAGAGCTCTTCTCTGTACACTTCAATGGGCAAGTCCTGCTGCATTATGGCCACAAAACCTCATCTGTTGGCATCATTAGTGGAACTGCCACTAGTGCCAGTATGACTGGTATCCACCCGGGCCGCTGGCTTATTTCCTCTCACATTAGCAGGCACTTGGAAGGTAAGACCTGCCAGAGAAACCACACAGTTTCATGAAATATTCATTTAAAACATCAGCCTATACAGTCTCTAGTCATAGCTTTGTAGAAACACTATTAATGCTGACAGTTTGTACTTTATAAAAGTGATTACAGTGCCATATGTTGATGTCATATTTGCAGCTGGTTTGCATGGATACCTAAATATCAAGACGTGTGATGAGTACACAGCACCAAAAAGACGGCTTACCATCCAACAGAGACAAGAAAGCCAAGAGTGGACCTACTATATAGCAGCAGAAGAGATCATCTGGGATTATGCTCCAAATATGCTGGAAAACATGGATGGGTATGTGCATCGAGGTTCATTAACAGGGAATGCCTTTTTTTGTGAGCTTCATTCTAATGTTTTATCTCACTTTTATCCACTCAGGGACTTCCGATCAAAATATTTAAAGCAGGGGCCTCAGCGAATAGGTAAAAAATACAAAAAAGCAGTATTTACTCAGTATAAAGATGGCACGTTTAAAGAGAGAGCAGAAGACAAGCAGAGAAAGAAAGAGCTTGGGATTCTTGGGCCAGTGATAAGAGCTCAAATCAGAGATGTCATAAAGGTATAAAGCTTCTCACATAATCACAGCTCTAATCATTACTATTTTATTTTATTTTTGGGTTGAAGATATGATTGTGATGTTGTTTCTATAGATTGTCTTTAAAAACAAAGCATCACGTCCATACAGTATCTATCCTCATGGACTGACCATTGATAAAGCAGCAGAAGGAGCCAGTTGTCCTGCGGGAGGTTTGTTTGATATCTATATTAGTGTATATTCATCAGTTCTACACTACATGCATACAATTCATATGTGCATCTTTATTTAAATCAGCAGACAACATTATGAGAGGATATATGCACTGACATCTCTAATGTAGGGCTGCGCAATGTATTGGAGTAAAACTGAAGCCACGATATGGCTTAGTGTGATTATCAAATCACAAAGGCTGAAATATACACGTTGCATGCTTCAGCGTGAAGCGCTGCACTATGCTCGAGATCTGGTATTTGTTTCAGTGTCTCAAAGTGGTTTGTTTCGTTCATTGTGACCCAAGCTGCTCTGATACACTGAAAACAAACAGTTATGAGCAACATGAGCTGCACACAAGTAAATGCTTCATTCTGAAACACGCAATGCATATTTATTGAAATCAAAGCCTTTGTGATTTGATAATCACAAAGCACCAAAATAAAAACTAGATATTTTAACGGTTAAAATTATGAAAATACCAGTATTGTAATTTTGTTATGCTATAAAATATTTTTTTTCCCATTAAATACTCACTATTTTTATTTAATAATAATCACAGTAAAAATCCTAATTATTATTATTTTATAGTCATACTGAATGCATCAAAAACAATGGGAATCTGGCCTATGATAATGCTGACATTTTGAAATAAGTTTGAGTTGGTTCTTGCAGAGAGTATACCCATTCCGTTTTTTTATAATATAGATCCCAGTAAAATACAAAATAACACAATCTCAGTTTTTTTTTTAAGTATCATGCAGCCCTAATCTCTAAAGTTCATTATCAATGACAAGATACATGTAAAATCGCAAAATTAAAAGTGAGCGTGACTGATAGAGAAAATGCATTTAAATAAAATTGCTGTTCATTTAAAAGGGAACCAGACAAACGGGATTCAACCAGGAGAGGTTTACACATATACATGGAGTGTGTCTGAGGAAGATGTACCAACAGACAGTGACCCCAGATGTCTAACCAGGATGTACCACAGTGCAGTGGACACTCCTCGAGACATTGCTTCTGGTCTTGTGGGTCCTCTTCTCATCTGTAAGAGCCAGTCCCTCAACAAAAAAAATGTCCAGGTAACTGCTTTCCATTTGCAATATAGGTCACTGAAGTCAAATGGCTCGAATGATTGAAATGAAACAAACGAATCATTTCAATACAATAGCCCTATATAAGGCACTGAAACACCCTCTATTGGAAGGCTGTTAGCAGTAGCAAAGTAATTGTGCCTTATATGCTACTTTTTTGTACAAAATATAGGGCAGCATTGAATGTATTCTTTACAGATAAGGCAATGAAAGCACAGCAGAAATGATAAATATAGCTACATGGATTTTAGTTTGCATTACTGAATAAAAATACATCTATAAAAGTTATTTCACACATCTATAAATGCTATTTCAACTGATATTTGTATTTTTTGTACTTAAAAGTTTCACAATATTAGCTTAGTGACAAGCCAACATCAAAATGTGAGTAACACTTAGGGCCACTTTTACTAAACAAGGCAAATTAGCACGAGAGCGCAATTCAAAAACAGTGCCGATGGGCGTGGAAATTTCTGCGGGTGTTTTACTAACAACGCGCAAATTAAAGAACACAGACGCAACATGTCATTTACATATCGACCAATGCAATATACCAAGCCCAGCGCAAATCAGAGTAGTCGCAAATAAAGAATAAAGAAATAAAAAGCCGCAGGAAGTTGAAAAGAACCAGAGGCCAAATGAAGGGTTGCAAGAAGTTTTGATAGACCTGGTATTGCATGACTCCTAGTTGAGGAGTCCAAGTCGTCTTTTATTTCCCGAAGCAAATTATATTTTTGTGTTCTTCTTGCATTCCAAATAATTTAAAACGTGTGGAAAAAAATACTCTCCCTTCTACCACACTCTCTCTGTTCTCTGCAGTGCCTCCTCCTAGCAACAATAATTGCGGCCTTTTCAAGCACAAAATAGTTTAAGACATGCTTTTTTTGGGCGTTAAATAATGGTGCAAATACCAGTAATTTCATGAGCGCAAACGTTAGTAAATCTCATTGCGTGATTCATTTGAATACTCTCCTCCCATAAATTTTGCATCTGAAAGGGAAACTCCAACAAATGCATATTCAGTAAGGTCAGGTGCAAAAATAACTGTGTCCACGCCTTTTCAGCGATAATTCGTCACTGCGTGTCTTTAGTAAATCCTGACAGTACTATTTTAACGCCAAAAGACGGTCTGCGTTGGCGCAAGCTGTTAGTAAAACTGTCCCTTAGTGTTTTGAATAACTCAATCATGAAGTTTGACTGTATGATTGTTGACATGCTGCCTAAGAAAGTAGCACAGCAGCTCACTTGGTTTTAGAAACTGAAAGCAATTCTCTTTTTTTAGCTGAAAGCAGACAAAGAACAGCATGCCATGTTTACCGTTTTTGATGAGAACAAGAGCTGGTACCATGATGAGAACATTAACACATACTGCAGTGACCCAAAGAGAGTTGAAAGAGATGATCCAGAGTTTTACAAATCAAACGTTATGCACAGTGAGTGATTTTCTTATATTTATCATATCAGTGTTGTTTATTGATATTTGGTACATGTGTTTATTGCATCAACTTTTACAGCAATCAATGGCTATGTATATGAAAGTGGCCAAGAATTGGGATTTTGTAATGGTGAAATCGTGACCTGGCATGTATCAAGTGTTGGTGAACAAGATTACATCCAGACTGCCACTTTTTATGGCCATACATTTGAGTTAAAAAACAGAGAAGAGGATATGCTCAGTCTATTTCCCACGACTGGTGAAACTATCACTATGAACATGCTTAATATAGGTGAGTATCTAAATGATTTATAATGGATTTAATCTCATTTTAAGATATTGTTACTGACTACACAAAGAAATACATTTAAAAAAAACTATGAATTTAATCTTAACATTCTCCACTTTATAGGTATTTGGCTTTTAGCATCACTGAACTCTCACGATTCCACTAAAGGAATGAGGGTGAAATTCAAGGACCTTGAGTGCTTCAGAGATTATGTAATGGAATATGATTATGAAGTAGACAAATTCACTGTATTGAAACCTGCGCCCATCAGTGAAATTAAAAAAGAGGAACCAAAACAAATCACCTCTTTTGAGGTTGACGAGGACACCGAAAACTATGCAGACATCTTTAACTTGAGGACGCTTAAAAGCTTTAAAGATTACGTTGAGCAAATTGACCTTTCGATGCTAGATTATGACGATGCTTTATTGACAACTGTTGAGACAAAAAGCTCAGTCCCAAGTGACGAGTTGGCTGGTTTGGACAAGAGGCAATCTTCAAATAAAGTCTCGAATGAAAGCACAAAAGTGGCATTGCTAGACATGACAAGCATTTTAGATTCCAAACCAGAGGTTATGTCAAACAATGACACAGACAGTATTATCTCACATTTTCCAGTTATAGAAAGAAAGGTCCGCAGTGTAGCAACAAATCCAGTGAATGAAATGGCAATTGTTTCCACAAATGTTACTCTGGATATTGAAATAAATACCAACATAGAAGAAAACGGCAGTTCGCCATTGGAGACAGACAGTGTTTCTGCTTATACTACTCATGTAGAAAACGGCAGTTCATCATTAGAGACAGACAGTGTACCTGCTTATACTATTCATGTAGAAAATGTCAGTTCGTCATTAGAGACAGACAGTGTCTTTGTAAATACTACTCATGCTCCAATAATTGAAACAATTACCCACGCAATGAATGAAACACACATTTTCCCCACTAATACCAGTATCGCTTCATCTGATGCTCCAGTTGGTGACAGAAACATCACCATGGAAGATGACAGTCCATCTCTAAATTCTTCTGAATCAAACCTCTTGCTATCAAACCAAACCTTAGTAAACAAAACAGTAATTCAAGAAGAGGCAAACGCTAAAAACAGCACTGACTTAGCAGATGGTGACCGTGATAGTTCGGGTGACGTCTTCATATACCATGTGCCTGGTCCTGATTCTCTCTCCAACAGCTCAGAGACACAAACTGAGGAGAATTTTGTGCTTCTGGGTGGTGGTCATCCCTTGGAAATTTCCACAGATTATAAGACTTTAGTAGAATATAATGCCTCACCAATGGACACACCAGAGGAGATTGGTGAACTAACTGAAAACACAACAAGGATTCAAGAACTTAACAGCACGAAGGTGAATTACACCAGTGAGATGTTTTTGCAGATAAATTCTGAAACTGAGAGCATTTTTAATCTCAGTTTATCTTCGCCTTTGAGAAACAGCACTTTGCAAAGCAACGAGTCTGAACATTCAAATGCAACTTTGTCTGATTTCAGTCTCAGCCTTGAATCTGAAATAACAGAGAACAGAATATCACCCACTAATTTTACAATCAAATCTCACAGGGAAATTTTGAGAAATGCATCAGAGCTCTTTTCTTCAGACAGTATGGAGAATACGTCCTTTTCTATTGGCCCTTTCAATGTTTCATCCATGAAGAATGGTTCAGAAAGCAAAAGTGAAGAGGAAGTTGTCATCTATCTGAAGAACAATCACAGCGAGGCCATTCGCACATCTCATCTCGATTCAAAAGAAGAGCACTGGGGTTATGAAGGCAAACATGAACTGGTTCATATGGAAATCCCAGATCACATGAACAAATACATCTCAGGCAAATCTGCAGCAAATTCAAATAAACCAAAGACTGAAAAGAAAAAAAAAGTAGTTCACCAGAGGGTAAAGCCGAGAAAGGGATATGGCATGAAGACGAAGAAAAGGAAAGAGTATAAGCCACAGCCACGTTCTGATATTTCTCCAAAGGATTTTTCTCCAAGAGGTTTTGGACCTTCTGTGTTGACCCCAAGGGGAAGCAGGCCTATCTCTAGCGAGGACGACCTGATGGGGAAATCCATCGTCATAGGAGTGCCAAGACACGATTTCAATGATTATGAGTTGTATGTTCCAAAACATGAGCAGAGTGAAGATTTTGACAGTATGGTTGATCACCCAGAGGAATATGAATATGTAGAGTACAAAGATCCTTATAGCAAAACAGCAGATGTTCAAAGCCCAGGACATGATATAACATCTCAGCATTTCTTAAATATTGCTGGAGACAAGAATACCAGAACTTTTTTCATCTCAGTTGAAGAGGAAGAATGGGATTATGCTGGTTATGGGCAGAGGTACTGTTGGATCATGTATTTCAATTAATACAAATTTTGCATTTCTAGAAACAAAAATCATGAATATATGGACCTAAAAGCATGTAATTCATTTGTGAAATCACTGTTTTATGTTTGCAAAGGAGGCTTGATAAGTCATCTCAAAACGAGAGGCCCACATCTTTCAAAAAAGCGGTGTTCAGAAAGTACCTGGACAGCACCTTTAGTATCCGAGACATTCGAGGGGAAATGGATGAACACCTGGGAATTCTGGGTCCGGTCATTAAAGCTGAAGTTGATCAGACTGTTATGGTACACCACTGAATATGTGAACATACTTGTGCACAAATGAAAATGAGAAGCAAATCATATGAAAAATGCACAAACAATTACATTCCTGTTTTTCATGCTAGGTATCTTTCAGAAACCTTGCCAGTCGTCCGTACTCTTTGCATGCAAATGGAGTTAAGTACTTAAAACTAATGGAAGGCCTGAGTTATGATGATCAGTCACCGTACTGGTACAAACAGGATGATGCCGTACAACCCAACAGCACCTTTACCTACATGTGGACTATAAATTCCAAATCTGGACCTCAAAATAATGAATCTGACTGTCGAACGTGGACTTACTACTCTGCAGTGAATCCTGTAAGCATGAACATTCCTTCATTTTCCACTTAACTCAAGATTGCTCCACGAGGGCTGTCCATGTAATAAATGTACTGTAAGTAATTTGAATACAAACGGGTGCCAAATAACTATTATTCATTTTCACTTAAAATTGAATTACTTTCTTGGATAGGAGAGAGATATAAACTCTGGACTGATTGGACCGCTTCTGGTGTGCAGGAAGGGTACACTGGATAAAAAGCCTCTGGACAAAAGAGAGTTTGTCTTGCTCTTTATGATGTTTGATGAGAATAAGAGCTGGTACTATGAGGAGAATCGGAAGAGGATTGAAAGTAAAAACAAAAGCGCAGTCATGGATCCAAATTTTCAAAATAATTTAAAGTTTGACGGTAAGAAAACTTTCATCTTCAGCTGTTTTTCAGCTCCATTATTTTCATTATAATGGAGTATTTATATTACAGTCATTATCATTGGATTAAAACTAAATAAATTGGAGCAAGTATTGAGACCATTAAAACTACTGAATTACATAAACGTACTTGTCAATATTTCTAATGAATTTTTATTTGTTAAATTTCTTTTGTCAGCTATCAATGGTATTATCTACAGTCTCAAAGGACTACGAATGTATACAAATCAGCTAGTGAAGTGGCATCTGATCAACATGGGCTCTCCTAAAGACCTCCACAGTGTCCATTTCCATGGTCAAACGTTCATAAATAAGGAATTAAAGGACCACCGTCAGGGTGTTTGCCCACTTTTACCAGGTGTGTAGTGGTGTTAGAAGATACTTACTTACCTTGATGATCTAAAAAGGCCATTCACACTCAGATCCCATCATTTAGGTGGATTTGCCACACTGGAAATGTTGCCTTCAAAGCCTGGTCTCTGGCAGCTGGAGTCTGAAGTTGGACTCTCACAGCAGAGGGGAATGCAGACGTTATTCCTTGTGTTAGATAACGGTATCACATACAGTAATTTATCATGCTGATCTTATTATAGGAAAACAGTTGATTCTGTTAGGTCTTAAAATCTTACCTGGTCCGATTTGCAGTCTGTGATCATCCTCTTGGTCTCACCTCCGGAACTGTGAAAGATGAACACATAACAGCATCTGACTCTAGAGGTAGGATTTGAAAACATAGCTTTTTATGTAGCATATTCAGGGTCACATTATTAACACATTTAAAACTGTTTTTAAGGACAATGGTATCCTCATTTGGCCAGACTACACAATACAGGGAAATACAATGCATGGAGTACAACAAAGACAGGACAGCACATTCAGGTAACCATTCATAATGGTGTGCAGACAATTAGCACACAAATAAAGAAATGCTAATGACTAGTTACTTGAAGAGGCTGTATCATGTATTCCAGGTGGACTTCCAGAGGCCAGTAGTGATTAGTAAAGTTGCCACACAGGGGGCCAAGCAATTCTTAAAACACAATTTCGTGCTGAACTACACCATTTCCTACAGCACTGACAAAAAGAAGTGGACCTTCTACAAGGGAGACAGTGATACTGTCAGAAAGGCAAGTGACTATTACTGTGTGCTTATAAACTGAATGCACATTTCAGCATAAGGTCTGTTCACAGTGTTCCACTGCATTTTAGTTGTTTTTTATGTAAACATGCAGAGACCAATGGTTCTCAAACAGGTTGCCTCAAGTGAACTTAACATGATTTAAAATTAGAAAAACACAAGCTAAAACAACTAAAAACCAAGATATTTATCATTTTAATTTACCACCTCAACAATAGTTTGCTTCCTTTGACGAACCAGGGTTCCCAGTCTTGGAAAACCTAGACTGCCTATATAATGTAGTGCTATTTCTAGACCTGGTACAAAGTAATGTAAATTCATAAAACCTAACACCATGGGCATTTGTATAATGAATATACATTACATTTACTAGTTATGCCAAGCTCTAAAAAAATTTGGGGAACAGATTGCAAGTAAAAAAAAAAAAATCTAAAATCTGTATCCTTAATCCTTATTCAGTAAATCACAAATGACCATAAGAGTCATGAAAAACATGCATCTACTAAAACATAAAATATCCTGAAATTGTATTCATTTAATTATAATTATTTTAATTATTAGTTTAATTTACAGAATCCAGAAGTGCCCGTCGATTAAAATATGTTTTGAATCTTGCCATCTTTGGCCTTTGCACTGCATTTTTTTAAGACACTGCATCAAATCAATTGTTTAAACGTGCCTACTTTTTTCATTCATTTTTCATTCAAACTCTTTTTAAACAAAATTGAAAAATATTCTGTGTGAACAGCCCATAAGATCTGCACTGTGTTTTCCAATGCCCAACAGACTTTTGAAGGAAACAGCAAAGCTTATGACATGAAGGAAAATATATTTTTCCCACCTCTGATTGGTCGATACGTGAGGCTGTATCCTTTACATTCTTACAACTACCCAACCGTCCGCTTGGAGTACTATGGTTGTGAGCTTGACGGTATGGACAAAAATCATACAGATTTTGTTTTATAACAAACATTTAGCTCCATTGTACTAAACCTCCTCATTGTGCTGGCAGGTTGCTCTGTGCCATTGGGAATGGAAAGTGGCCTCATTAAAGATGCTCAAATCACTGCCAGTTCTGTGGCCTCCAGTTGGTACTCTGGCCAGTGGCACCCTTGGTTTGCACGCTTAAATAAATATGGGACCGTCAATGCATGGCAAGCCAAGGTAGCTAAGATATACCTCATAAATGAAACCTTTAAAGGTATTTGCTACACTTCAAATCAACCTCAAGCCTCTATAAACTGTCTGCAATTTACAGAACAATGATATTCAGCCATGGATCCAGGTGGAACTCAAGGATATAAAGAAGATAACTGGGATTATAACACAGGGGGCCAAATTGTTAGGCAATGAGATGTTTGTGACAGCATATTCTCTGGAGTACAGTGAAGATGGCAGCAGATGGGCAAAGTACACGGATGATGAGGATTATGAACAAAAGGTAAACGGTCTCACTTTTTGGGATTAGAACAAGTTTCTGCACACATCTCTGGAAAAACCACCGTGTTTTTTGTCTTTAGAATGAAAAAAGTGTTTTCTTTTATTTTCACAGACTTTTCAAGGCAACACAGATAACAATGGCCAAGTAAAGAACTACATCTACCCGCCAATATTTTCCAAATTCATCCGGATTATTCCAAAACAATGGCAGAAATCCATCGCTATGAGGATTGAGCTGCTTGGTTGTGATTTTGAATAAACACTGTGCTTTCACTGATACAACAATAGTTTTTAATCTATATTTTATGTGCTGTAATTAAATATATTAAATAAATGATGAATCTCTTTTTAAACAAGGGCGTCTTAATAGTTTGATTCAATATTTCCCAAAATATGAGGTGGATGAATGCAGAAATGTTTAAATGTGTTCCCACAGTTCACAGCACGCATACTCCACCTAGTGTTGAATTAACGTCTGCTCGCTCTGGGTCAGCCCAACACACACACGCACACACACACACAAACCGAATGCAAAATAATCGCTACTGACCAGCGTTTTCCCTTTCTCATAATCAGCCACAAAATTTCAATCTATGTTCCAGAATATCATTCATTTTCAGATTTTTTATTTTACCCAAATTGAGCAAACAAAACATTTTCTTTAAATTAGAGTTAACTTAGTTGTACATTTTACAGTCAAGCAACCGAGCGGTAGAGGACCTCAGCAAACCTGTATGGGGCCACAAGATGACTTAAAACGATTTAATAATAAGTTTTATTATGCCTACATTATAGATAGATAGATAGATAGATAGATAGATAGATAGATAGATAGCACTGGCAAATTGTTGTTTTAAGCATAGCTAAATCTCACTATTAGTTTTAACATGTTTAGAAATTTTAGGTGGAACACAGACATAAAAACCTACAAAACGATTTTTTGCAGTGTATGTAGATATTAATCACCATGAGAACATTGCAGAGCAGACCATGTAGTCGGTGAGAGTGAGACCCTCTGGATTGTCTGCAGTTTAGATGGAGGGAAGTTTTCAAGAGGAGGATTTCCGACGCCATTGTGACGTCAGCAGCGCCTCTTTATTCACCGCCGACCGCAGCAGCCGCAACAAATGAACATCCCTGGATCATTTAATACTTTGTAACTGCGTTGAAACTTCGAGCATGCGTCTCTGGAAAGCGTTTTTGTTCCGCGAAAGCGTGAGAAAACAAACTCAGCATTTTACAGGAGGTGAGAAAGTTTTTGGATTAAAGTTAGTCGTCGCAGACTAACAAAGCCAGCCGGAGAAAAGTTAGCAGTGTTGGACTATACCGGGATATCGCCTGGCCTGGAGAACTGGTACGTTTTCCATGCATCTATCATTTCATTAGGATATACTATGCATTTTGAATCTAAAAGGTCGGAAACACATTTTTATGCAATGCAAAATATCGCTGTTGTTGGAAAAATTGAGAAAGAATCTGCGTGCGCTTCGCTCTCTCCGCTAGCTGATCACATTGCTTTGCTGTGGTTGTTCATTGGACGTGCATCATGGTGAACGATTTATTGAAGAGGCATGACAGATGATCCACATTCAGTGGCCCATAAGGCATTTGGATATTTAAGCTGCACATAAACTATATGAAATTCATTGCATTAGATTTTAACTTAAATGCATCTGTAGTAAGTTTTTCCTTGTCTGAAGAGTGTTATTTTGACTATTATTTTAATAGCCTACTGAGAGTATTTTTTTAAATGTATTTGTTATCTAATGCAGTGATATATATTAATAAGTGTGACTTCAGTGTCCAAACGTTTGTTCTGATTTTTATTTGTTTGTTTGTTATTTATTGTTGTCGTCATATTTTATATAATGATTTCTGATGATCTTATTATTGTAAACTTAATGTTGTCTACAGTAAGCCTGCTAACCTAATGTAAAGCTTGCATAGTTTGTGTGCATATTGTTGTGAAACATGTTTCATTTACATCCTGTCATTCTAAACTGGTAAAAGTCTTACTTAAAATCTGAGCACAGTATCTTCAGACTAGAGTTTTTCACAGTACTGCCCAGTTCTTAACAAACTGTGTGTTGTAAGAATGTGCATAATCCACATTTGTACAATGTATTGTACAAACAAAATCAGCTTTACAGCTTTGTAATGCTTTACTGGACACCCTTGAATGAACCCACCACACCAGATCAATCTTGTAGCATTTAGAAGTTCCAGACAGCTTTGATCAGACTGCTGTTCCTCTCATATCTTGTAGTTTGTCAACATGTCTGTCCAGTCCTGGGTACCCAGCAGCCTCCCATAATGAACAGCTCTAAGAATGGGACAGCGGTGGCCAACTCCACTAACGGCCTGGACGACGACGGGCTCGTGGTCCTGGAGTTTGTCTCTATCATCATCATAGCCATATTGGCATGTCTGGGGAATCTGGTCATTGTGATGACATTATATAAGAAGCCCTACTTACTGACACCCAGTAACAAGTTTGTCTTCAGCCTGACTTTGTCCAATTTGCTGCTGTCTGTCCTAATGCTACCCTTCGTTGCGGCCAGCTCGGTGCGTCGGGATTGGATGTTTGGTGTGGTGTGGTGTAACTTCACAGCACTGCTCCATCTACTTGTCAGCTCATCCAGCATGCTTACACTGGGAGCCATTGCCATTGACAGGTCAGTCATTATGTTATCGTATCCGACAGTTTGAGGAATCCTTGTAAATAAGGGTTAATAGGAATGTTCATGATAAAGAAAAGGAACAAACTTCTCGTGTCAGAAAATTTTAAATTTAATGACTCTAAAAAAAATGATAACATATTTTCCTTACACCATATACATGCAAGTGTACAGATCTTAGTATTGCTTTTTACATTTTAAAAATATTTTTCATTTGTTTTTACAAATATCATGACTCATTCATTCATAATATAGTAATTAATAAATATAATTTACTTTAAGAAAGTCACACCACATGACATTTTACAGCCTGAACTAACCTTACCGTGTCCAAAAAAAGGTTACAATGTTAAAATTATTAGATATTTTAAAAGATTAGTTGACCTTGACAAGGTCATAAGGGTTTGCAGGGGTCTTTTATGTTTTTCCTGCATGTTGGTTAGACCATGTGAGTCTGAGTTGGTGGACAAACTTTACATTAAATATTAATAAGTGTTTTTTTCTTATTAATATTTAATGTAAAATTTGTCCAACCAACAAGCAGGAAAAAAAGGAATGAGCATATGAATTGCATTTTAATTTGTTTTTAAATAAATTCATAGACAGACAGATACAAAAATTTAGTGTCATGTGATTGACTCATAAGTAAATATACTTGAATGTTGTTGTTTTTTTGTTTTTTTTATTATTGCTGTATTCAATGGCCATACTGTATTTCTTTAAGCCTGTAGTTCACCATGACATTTAAGTCCAGTCTTGCTTGAACAGATCCACTGTTTTATGAACAAGATGCACACTGAAAAATATCAGACCTATTCAGCTATATCAATACACTAACCTAGAAGCCACACTGTAATTTATTTCTGGCAGCTTGAGAGTCTTAAAGAAAGACCCCCTTGCCTTTCCATTGGCTAGTCATGTGTCTCTCATGAGAGAATGAAGTGTATCTGTTTTATATCAATGTCTGTCTCATTCTAGGTACTATGCTGTTTTATATCCCATGATCTACCCCATGAAAATCACGGGAAACCGAGCTGTGCTTGCCATCGTTTACGTGTGGCTCCACTCCCTGGTCGGATGCCTGCCGCCACTTTTTGGTTGGTCCGCCTTTGAGTTTGACCGCTTCAAGTGGACCTGTACAGTTGCTTGGCACAAGGAGATCAGCTATACTGCCTTCTGGGTTACGTGGTGCTGCCTTCTGCCACTGGCAGCCATGCTGATCTGCTATGGCGTCATCTTCCGTGTGGCCCGCATCAAAGCTCGCAAGGTTTACTGCGGTAGCGTGGTGGTGCCTCAAGAGGAGTCCAGTTCTCAAAAGAACGGTCGCAAGAACTCCAATACTTCCACGTCTTCTAGTGGAAGCCGCAAGAGCCTGGTCTACTCTGGGAGCCAATGCAAGGCCTTCGTCACCATTCTGGTGGTTCTGGGGACGTTTCTGACCACTTGGGGTCCGTATGTGGTAGTTATCAGCACTGAAGCACTGTGGGGTAAAGACAGTGTTTCTTCACAGATGGAGACACTTGTCTCCTGGCTGTCCTTCACCAGTGCTGTGTGTCATCCGCTTATTTATGGGCTGTGGAATAAGACCGTACGTAAGGAGCTGCTGGGCATGTGTTTTGGCGACCGCTACTACAGAGAGTCTTTTGTTATACGGCACCGGACCTCTCGTCTCTTTAGCATCTCTAACCGGATAACGGGTGAGCCTGCTGCTGCTGTTATTTGTATCCTGGGATTCTTTGTAATTTAATGTTTGGATGAGAAGTCTGAGGGTCTTTTTTGTTTAACAGATCTGGGGATGTCTCCTCACCTGACGGCCATGTTAGTGGGCGGTGGGCAGCTCCTGGACCGTGGCAGCAGCACAGGAGACACTGGCTTCAGCTACACCCAGGACTCAGGTAGACCTTCTGTTGTTTATCACACAATTTAAGGGAATAATTCATCCTACAATGAAAGTTCTGTTATCACTTACTCACCCTCATGTTGTTCCAAACTTGATGACTTCTTTCTTAAATGGAACAAAAAAAAGGAGGTATTTTAGCATAATGTCTTAGGGACAATTCCTGTCAGTTTTAAAAAAGCATCATGTAAGTACCACAAAAATAGTCCATGCCACTCGTGGGCTGTATTTCAAGTCTTCTGAAGCCATGCTAGATACATTTTGTATGAGGAACAGGCCAAAATTCATGTCACTATACACTGAAAATCTTCTCTTTTGTTGTAATTCTTGAATCTCATTCTCACTTCTGCAAAAACTGATGTGTTGCATTCATCTGGAAGTCATACAACAAATACGGTTTGACATTATTGACCTTGCACAAGTTTTAATATATGGAAATTGAATCAGATTTGAGAGCTACAACAAACTGGAAGACCTTCAGTGACTAACAACCTAAATAACTTGAAAAATCTGTCCCTTAATGGAGCGGTAGAAAGGTATTCTATGATACATCAACAGTTCTTTTTTTTTTATCATTTTTGGTTCTCAACATCATCCGTTGCCTTTAAGTTTTGTTGTGTGGAAGAGAGCTTTTCATCACAAACTTTATATCTTAATAAAAATCTCCTTTTTCTTTTTCCTTTAAAAATATTAAAATGAATTTGGGTGAAGCTGAGTACATGGAGGCAATTTTTTTCATTTTTGAGTGAACTGTGCCTTTAAAGGAATTATTAACATTTCTGAATAATTAAATACCTTTCTGGTTTTGTAGTATTTTTTTTTTGCAGGGATGCACAATATACTAGTACCATATTAAATGATACTGGAGATTTATTTATCATGAGCTGTTGTTGGATATTTAATTGCATATGCTCTTTTCCCCTATTTTTACATTTAAATTTGCTATCATCTACGGCTTACATGAAGTTATTCTCTAAAAACACTAAGAATTTATTAAGTTAAATGTAATTTTTAGCAAACCTCAATATAAATATCAATGTTTCATACCATACATTATAATGTTGTGATGACTAAATTCACTTGAAGTGCTTAAAATGACTGATTTTAGTTTTTAGTGTTTTAATTTACATTGGCAAAATCAGTGTAGGCCATGATTTTAATATTGCTGCATCCTTACCTCTTTGAGCACAAGAAAAGCAAACAGAATCAACCACCCCAGCTCATAGCAGTCAGCAGAGGTGGTTTATTGGCTTGCAGACTGTTGTTATCAGGGTGTGCCATTTGAGGAAACACCGAGCCCATGAGTATCGCATAACAGACAGACGGCACTGCTCAGCGGCTCTCCCACAGTGTCCAGACTGGTGTGGGTGGGTGGTGTTGAGCAGTGTTAAAACTGATATTTGATTGAAAGATGCCTGCTGTGATTTACCCTCTAGCTACAGACGTCATGCTGTTGGACAGCTACACCTCAGAGCCCTCCCACTCAACCCATTGTGCTGCCAATAAGAGGAGAAGTTCTGTCACATTCGAGGACCAAGTGGATCAGATTCCTAAAGGTATCTAACATGTTCTTATTTTACATTTATTGCAAAAATGTCTTTGTTAGTTGGCACCAGTACAAATCCAAAAAAATTTTATTTGGCACCAGTACTATTAGGTTTAATATAAGTACACTACTAATCAAATGTTAGGGGTCGGTAAGACTTTTTTTTTTTTTATAGTAGTCTCTTATGCTGAAGAAGCCTGCATTTATTTGATCGAAAGTACAGTACAAAAGTCATTTTTGTATTATTATTACAATTTAAAATAACTGTTTTCTATTTTAAGATGTGTTAAAATATAATTCAACCCTGTGATGGCAAAGATGAATTTTCAGCAGTCATTACTCCAGTCTTTAGTGTCACATGATCCTTCAGAAATCATTCTAATGTGCTGATTTGGTGCTCAAGAAACATTTCTTATTATTATCAATGCTGAAAAAATGGCTGTTCTGCTTAATAATAAAAAAAAACTTTGATACATTTTTAGGATTCTTTGATAAATAGAAAGTTAAAAAGAACAAAAATGTTACAAAAAGTATTCTATTTCAAATCAATGTAAAAGTCTTTACTGTCACTTTTGATCAATTTACTGCATCCTTGCGGAATAAAAGTATTTATTTCTTAAATGAAAAGAAATCTTACATAATACTATTCACAACTAAAAAAAAGAATAGTTATAGTCACAGAACACTATCCTCCGGTTTCACAGACAAGGCTTAAGCCTAGTCCCAGACTAAAATGTAAGTCTGAGCTGTTCCAACTGAAAGAAACTTGCACTGACTGATCTTAATATATATCAGTGCAATATCAGTGCCTTTGTTTTGTCTAAAGATACACTACAGTAATGTTTTTTTTTCGAAGGCACATTTATAAAAAATTACTTAAATGTCCTAATTGAACTATAGCCTAATCCTGGCTTAGTCTAAGCCCTGTCTGTGAAACCAAGCCTACAAGTGTTAACTTGAGATTAATGTGATGAAGCACTTACTTTTACTTACAGTCTTTAACTATCATGGCCATGTTAAGCCATTAAAATTGGTCATTTTTACATGATACATGTAAAGAAATGTGGACTTCCAAAGTAACGTTTATTCATACCAATGCCTGACAAACCTTCATTGTAAAGACACTATTATAAATGGCAGTTTCACAAAATGTCATTTTTTGTGTTAATCATCAGCATGTTGTAGAGCTTTGACAAAGAAATGTCTTAAAGTGTCAATATTTCAACATTATACTGTTTCTTTTTCTCAAGGTGACCCTTCAGTAGTCGACGTGACGGCAGACATCCACAAGTCTTTGGACAGCTTTGCGTCCTCTCTGGCTAAGGCTATAGAGAACGATGCCAAGCTTCAACTCTTTGGGGAATGGACTCAAATTCCAACAAGTCTGTTCACAGTACAAAACACACAGAGAGCTCCCCGTTACCTGGATGGACAGAGACTCAGGATGGAAAGCATCGATGAAGGAATAGTTAAAGATGATGATGATGATGAAGAGCATGAGGAAAAAATAGGTGACACTTCCATGTAGTTCTTTGACTCGGTAAATAGACCAGATTGTGAAATCTGCAGCTTTTAAAGGTACAAGGAACACATAAGATAAATGTTTACAGATATACAGTGATTTATGTGAAATTTACATACTAGGTAAAGAAAGTATACTTGATGATTTTAGCTAGCAACTGCTGCTACTTGCCTTGGTGAGGCCAAAGACCTACAATGATGGCAGTACCTGCAAGGCATATGGTACTAGATCTGTCACTCACCAGAATAAGTTATGTTTTTGTAACATAAAAGTTATTGTAAAGTCACGTACAGCCCTCATATATCGTCAGGTATTTTGTCTGTGTTGGGTACTGTGTGTATTATGTTTACTCTTTTCTTATAAGGAAACCATAACCACTCCGTTTTATATGTACTGACTGTTTGTGTGAGTGATTATCCTACAGCTCCTCTCTACCATTTTAAGTTCAGGTCTCTTAATATATTCTATTATTATTATATGTGCCACAATGTTTTAAAGAAAATATACCACATGTCTTAGTGGTTATATTGATGTGGCCAAAAAAAAAAAAAATCCCTTACGCCTTACAAAATATTTTTTCAGGCATTGAATTAACATCGGAGAATCATGTAAATGAGAGATAGAGATACTGGGCATGATAGAAGGTAGAATACCCCTTAAAATCTGCAGTGTCATTACTGAAGTCATTGGTACAATTGCACTTGAAGATTGTTACTTTTGATCAGTGACTTCTCACATTTGTGTTTTTGTTCCTACTATTTTGTTTAGCATACTCTGAAAATGTACTCAATAAGGATTAATCATTCCTGTGGAATCTTCTTTTTTTTGCATTATGCCAGTCAGTTATATACCAACATTAATAGGCCTCTTTGTCAATTGCAAAACAGCTTCTGGATGCACTATTTGTTTGCAAAACACACCACATAATGCTTTTTTTGTTTGTACTTTGTTATTAAATTCTTTATGGGTACTCAACAAGCTTTCAGTCATGTTTTGTTTGAATCACAACACATTTAATGTCTCTGGAACATGGATTGAAAAGGAACCGGAACTTAATCTGAAAATCTGTGGACAAACATTTAAAAAGATGGCTTACATTCCTTGACAGTGCTGAATGAGGTTAGCATAGAATGGCATGCTATTAGACGAGGAGATATTTCATCTTAGCTTTTCCCAGCGATCACTAGTCACTTAGCAGAACGCTCAAGCCAACAGCTGCCACAACAAAGGCCATCTGTGCTGTTAGGAGAGAGAAACACGACCTGCCAACTAATGCTAGAGCCATTTGGCTAGACAGCAGTGGGTTTTATGTATAGACCGAGTCAAAAACAGTTCTCATTTGAATAAACTTTTATAAACATTCTGCAGTGTAACAATGTATAATGACTGTTTTGGATAATGAAATATTGCAAGTAGTACCTGTAATTTGGGTTAGGCAGAAGATCCCTGTGCAACGCAAGATTTAGTAATGACAAAAAAAGAGCCGTTTTTTTATACACAACATTGGTAAAGACTAAGAGAACATGTTTTCAGCAAACTCATGTTTGACATGCATAATTCCTGGTATACAAACATCTGAGTTCTTCATTTGAGGCTACAATAAAGTTTCACACTTAACACCGTTCAAAGCTCAACCGTTTAACAAATTAATATTGCACTTAAATACTCTCAAGCACCAGCCGTTTAGTCACATCTTTCAATTTCTTACGTATCGTCTTGTTTGCATGAACTCCCCAGACGCAGTTTACTCTCACATAGAGTAATTAGTAAGAAAAGTCTCATTAAAAAATAATAATGCCAAAAACTGAACTAATAAGGAAATACTCTATTTTGTAACTTGTACAAATCTCAAATGCTCAAGTGCACTGTAGCAAAAAAACCATTCACTTTAGCCCTCCTGCTACTGTTCATCCTCATTTTCTTGTCCAGAGCCTTCCGAACGATCACCCTCCACACGGTCTGAGAATAATAGAAGGGAAGAAGAAGAAAGAACGGTCATTTAGACACCTGTTCAAGGTGGTAAAACCAAATGCTAGAGTAAGTGTCCAGTGACAAATACTGGTCAGTTAAAAAAAAAGCAGTGTACATATCATTGATAAATGAGACTTAATTCATCTTAAAAGATAATTAGATCAAATTTCTTAGTATTTGGTGTCTTGTACTTTAATGACAGTAGCACCTAAGCTGCATGAACTCCAACTTCTTCCTTTAGAAAAAATCCGACCGACCCCAAACTCTTGAACGGTAGCATACATTTTTGATAAATGATCTAGAAATTGTTCAGAATCTTGCATTTTTCTTGCTCATTTGGTCATTAACTTCCTTTGTTTTAGTTTTTTTAATTTAATTTTTATTTTTTGTTTTTGTTTTTATTTAATTATTTTTCCAGATTTAAGTGAAAAAAGCCAAGTTTTCAATTAGGACTCAGGATTTTGGACCTCATTGTATGTATACACTCAGTGAGTTATTCAAAAAGGAGCATGAGAAAGTTCACCTGTTCTGATGTGATTTAATGATGCCAGCATTCGGAGCATGAAGGAAGCAGGGACGGTGATGGTGTTCCTTGTCTCTTCCAGCATTAACTCATTACGAGCAATCACCTACAGCACACAAACAGATCAGGAAATTAAATCCAAAAGTTTGCCAACACTTTGCTCCTATAGCAATGGCAGAGTTACACCAATACAACTGCATTAAAATGCCTCTATTTTATGTATTTTCCTCTATAAAAGCAGACACCATTCCTTAGACAACCACAGTACTTGGAGCTCTAGTGCCATCTAGTGGGGATTTAATTACATCTCAAAACAAACAACAGGTGTGTGTTACTACATGCATTTAAATACACATTTTTCACAGAATTAAACAGAAAACATTGTCCATACCTCTTCAGCAAGGACTCTATTAAATGACGTTGACTGTTCTAAAGGCGACCACAGCTTGATGTCATAATCAATTCCAGATGAAGCAAGAACTGTTAAAAAAAAAAAAAAATACATCAGACCAAATGATGTGATCCAAGTTATCTAAAACAAAATGGGTCTGTATCTATTGTTCTTAAGTATCTTTTTGCTCACTGGGGTCATAAGGGTGTGGCTGCAGGCAGTTGACCACATGGTTGTCGGCTTCCAGCAGCATCAGGTGCTCTCCTGTGTGTCTGTCCCAGATGAAGATATGGCCACAATCCGATCCGCTCATCACAAAGTTATTCCCCCAGAAACACGACTCCTTAATCTACATGCACAGCCAGGTCAGTAAATAAAAATGTCTGTGATTGGTTTGTTACAAACCATGATTGTTTATATGTTGTACTAATAAGAAGTAACAGAAAGCTGCATTTTGTGTAAAATACGCATGAGACAATAAACAGAGAGCGTACCATGGTCCTGGAGTTGCGGTGGCCCTTGTACATCATCTTGACAGAGGGTCTCCTGATATTCTGAGTCTCACTCTCCTCCATCTCTCGCCGTTCCTTTCTCCTGCGAAACAGCTCCTGGATCCGAGCCGCGGCGGAGCGTCTATGAAAGATAGAGCATGCAGATCAATGATCATGAAAAATCATCTATGCACAATAACTTTAAAACACATTACAACTCAACATAATATTAATTTTCACAAGCTTAAACAGTCTTACAGCACTGTGCGAGACAGATAATAATTGAGCTGAATATATTTTTTTGCAGGCAATGTAGATGTAGGTGCTTCACCTATCATGACACAGTAACAGCAATAACTTTTATGTGCATGTTAAATTCATACAATGATGTGTTTTTGATATTTCATTTAATAGCTGATAATAGTCAACAGATTATAATTCATGGAATTACAGTGTGACTTATAGCTGTATTTTAGTAACTGTCTCTTCAAGAGAACTACATTTTTATTGAGTGAATCTGATGAATCACTGTTTTTGGAGAGCTGTGGAAGCCCAGGTTTTTTTGGTCATTTTTCTGTACGATTTTTAAAGAAATTCATACTTTTTATTCAGAAAGGATGCATTAAATTGATCAAAAGAGACATTAAAAACATTTATAATGTTATAGATTTCTATATTTTTAAAATTTATGCTGTTATTTTAAACTTTCTCTTTAAAAAATCCTGAAAAAAAAATGTATCACGGGTTCCACAAAAATATCAAGCAGCGCAACTGTTTTCAAAATCTGAATACAGTTTTTAAACTCCAAACAACTATACCTAAGGTAACTTGTACTGTACATTCATGCATGAAATTAGTTTACTTGGTTAGTAACTAACCAAAGGGTCATTATGCAAACATTTTGCACACTCTCAGGCAGAAATAAAGTTAATATGAACTACTAAATGACACACATTACATAATTAAAAGCATTTTTACGCAGCCACACAGTATAAATACTAAGTTAATAAAAAGTAAATCAAATCTGCACCCCTTGCAATTAGATTATATTAGTGTCCATCTCAGAAACTTTACAGTACCTTATCATCCTATCACCTACAGCTGATCCTCTGTAATTAAATCTAATGAGAAGAGTAGCATTTTACTTATGACTGTCCAAAAGATAAACACTGTTTAGCATAAACTCATGTTCTCATGTTTCATGGGACTTCCCGTCTGTCATTTCATTTGCCAACACATTGTGATAATTTGCATCATTAAACATCTTGACATGACGAGAGTCCATACCTCTGTCCCTGCCCTCCTCTGTACCTGGCTGAAGGGATAAGGATGGGGTCGTCGTCGCTGTCATCAGAGTCCTGATTGCGGGATGGTTGAGTCGAACCCTGGCCGCCTGTTCCTGCGGTCTCGCTCCTCCTACACTGCTCGCTCAGCTCCGCCGAACCAGCAGCCTGGAGCTCCTCTGAAGGAGCACTGGAACGAGCCGTGTCTTCAGCTGACAGGCCCTCTGGTGGTGCAGCTGGCGGCGTGCTGTTTTGAGAACTGATGGAGGCCTTTTCCGTGCCACTGTCTGCAGTTTGGCCCCCATTGGGTGTGGGTTGACTCTCTGAGGGTGAGCTTGAACCTGGTTATGAGAGAGGAAAGTTAACATAAGCCACACAACACAAATTCTGTAGCAGTGGGCATGTGGTTGTCGACTCACTTTGCTCTGAGGTTTGTACTGTGGGCTCCTCTCTGGTCTTGCTATCACTCACCTCCCCAGGCTTATGTCCTCCACTGCTGCCTTTGGCACTGGGCGTTGGACTGCTCCTGTGCACAGTTGAAAAAAAAGAGTTACTGATTTGTTCTTACAAAAAATGCCATTCTTGTCTCTACCTCGAAAAGAATAGGTATTCATTAAGAGGATTGGGAAAACAATTCTTTAAGATGTGGCGCTCTTTCATTGATTATGTTGACAATTTTAAATAATGCCCTATTATTGATTTGAATTTTTTTTTCCCCCTCCCTTCTCTGAGTCTATGTATTATGTTTTGTGTATCTGATTTTTGTTTGATGTAGACATGTATATATGTATGCTCTATTTTTTTTAAACCTGTAATTCCTTTTTGAATTATTGGACAGCAAGAACACTACTCTAGGGATTTGTTGGTAAGGGTTGGGGGATGGTTGATTTTTCCAATGTATAAATGTGATATAAATTGGAAAAATCAAAAATATTAAAACCAAAAAAAAAAACAATGTACTCACAATTAAATAAAGGAGGAAGCCAAAAAGAATTTCAGACAAACATTTGCAATTCATAGGAATGGTTCTTGTGAACTGGTTTTATAACTTTTAACAGTCTTTATATACACAAACTTGACATCTGACTTGCCCAAGTATTATTTATATACTATTATAGTATTTATTAATATTTTGAGTTATAATGTTGTAATTATAATTACAATTACTGTTGTTTTGCGTTATAATGTTGTAATTATAATTACAACATTATAATTATAATTACAACATTATAACTATAGTATTACTATATTACAATAATTATAATGACAAAATATATTATGTTTATATTTTCAGTTTTATTTTAGTTTTAGTCCTTTTGTAATGTGCTTTTGTCATTTTTATTCATTTTTGTTTTCACATTTTAGTTTTACTTTAGTTTTGGTAAGTTTAGTTATTTCTTATTTTCATTTTTCATCTAGCATTTATTTTTATTTTATTTCAGATTTATTTCAATAAATGCAAATTAATTTTACTTTTTTTCTTTTAGTTAATATTAACAATATTTCCATTTACAGTTTGTTTTTCAGTTTTAGCAATTTTAATACTTCAACTTATTTAATTTAATTAGCAAGGCAACATTCCAAATTTTTGCAAAAGTTTCTTTTAAAGCTAATTAAAAAATGAATTCATTTAAAATTCATTTTAAGTCATATTTTCTTTATTACAGCTTTATTTCAATTAACGAAAAGGTTTTTAACTTCAGATTGTCAACAACAACAGTGTTTAATTCTTTGAAAAAGCATGAAAAAATGTAT
Source organism: Tor tambroides (assembly GCA_021397915.2). Taxonomy (NCBI): domain Eukaryota; kingdom Metazoa; phylum Chordata; class Actinopteri; order Cypriniformes; family Cyprinidae; genus Tor; species Tor tambroides. Next base: position 40,460 of record JAFVLL020005714.1, on the reverse strand, counting down.
ATTTCAAATGCAGAACCTTACATACACAAAACTTCTTTTTGAGTTGAACATGACTAAAAATGATTTAATTTCAGGTTTTATTAAATGGATTCAAAATAATATCTTGTGAATTTGTGAGCCTTCATGAGGGATTCATTAAAAGAAGCAGTTCTTTAGAGTCATTTGCTTGTGAATCGGATCACACTAGTTGTAGCCTAATGGAATGTTTGTTGTTTGAACAATGCAACAGAATGCATTATTTTGTGGTACATTTTTTTTAAACTAGGTATTTCATAGCAAGGCTCTTTATATGCTTGTAGGGGTGATTTGTGTGCTGAGGTCAAGGCTGATTCTCTGGTCACTCACCACTCATCCGTGAAGTCCAGTTTAATGGTGCTAGTGGTGGTGCCTTCAGTGCTGTAGTGCAGACTAAGGACCGGTTCTGCCATGCCAGTCCGCCCAGGTCCTGAAGGAGTGCTGCTGCTCTCACTGCTTTTGCCGGGGCTGGTGCCAAGTGAAGGCTCTGATGTGGATGGCACACTTTCTGTAGTGTCTGGGGAAGCTTCACTGGCACCTGTACTCTGATCACTGATTACATGTCCTGCAGCTTCTGCACCTCCTGGAGGGAAGACAGAGGAAACATGTAGGATGTAAAACTGAGCTTTTAGAAAGAGTGCTTTCTTTAGGAACATTACATTTGTCACAACTGCAGTTAATCACAGAAGCAGCTTTTCTGAAACATTAGCATGTAATTATCATGCCAATTAGGGATGTCTAGGTCATACTAAAATAAAACAATGTACCAATACCAGTCTTTTTGCAGTATTGGTACAGTAGTACTGAGAAATACCTTGATTCAGAATGGCACAGATGACAGCTTCAGTTGCTCAGATTTCACTGAGAAATATCTGAATTGTTTGTTTTTTTTAATTTGTTAATGTTTACATTAATGTTTAATATTTTAAATAAAGGAATATAACAGCACATTCACTTATCTGTGCTATTGAGAATTGTGCAGTTTCACTGTTATTTATACTGTAGCAAACATAGTTTCTAGTGTAGATAAATAAGAGGAAAAAAAGAATATGTGGCAAAGTGAGCTGCGCAGACAGACTTCAGGCTACAAAAAATTAGATTATAGTTTTGTTAAAGTTCAACAATTGCAAGCAGTTACCTCACAGCAAAGAGAATTAGCACAATGCAAATGAAAGTAATAAGAGGATTTAAGGCTTCTTGTTCTGAAGGGGAAAAAGTGCAGACATCAGTATAGATATGGAGAAAAGAGGGCTGCCGTAAAGAAGAAACAAAATTGGTGTTTCCTTGGTTTTCAGGAAACATTCCATATTCCAAAGCAGAATAGCAAAGTCATTTTTAAAGGAGTCATATCATACTCTTTTTTTTAATTTTTTTTTAGAAATGTTAGTCAAGGACCATAATTTCAGAAAATTCAGCTGTCACCACAACAAGTTACATTTTAGAGTATATTAAAATAGAAAACAATTATATTTGAGTTGTAATAATATTTCACAGTATTACTGTTTTTATTTTACTGTTTTGGCCTTGGTGAGCATAAGAGACTTCTTTCAAAACATTTAAAAATACATAACTGTTCATTTTCCTAGCTTAGGTTCGTTAAATACTATTTCCGAAGTTCTGTAATTACTAGTATGTTTCAGAATGTTTTCATAGCATAATAAATGTTTACTTCAAAAGATCAATAAAAAAATGTGATATGACCCCTTTAAGCTAAATTTGGATGTTACAAGCCCACATCAGTCTCATGGAGGGTGAACTCATTAAGCAGAGAGTGAGAGGGAAAAAATCATGTGTTCAAGACATTATTTGAAAGATGAGCTTGATATGAACTTGGCCCCACAGAAGAGGAGAAAAAGTATGTCCACTGACTGAAAATGATTGAAAGAAAGCCTCTGTATCTTTCTGAAGTTTCTCTGTTTACCGAGAGGCACATCTGCAGAGTCTTCTTAAGATGACTGAGGACAAGAGCTGCTTCAATTAGAAATGTACAGAGCTCAGACGCAAGGGGCTGAACGAAAATGAGCAACAGGAGAGAAAAAAAAAAAGAGGAAAGGACGCACCCTGCTCCTCATCCAGACTCATGGATCCAAGCTGTTTGTTTACCACAGATGAGGGAGAATCTGAAACAAAAATAAGACGTACTGAACAACTGAAACAACAACAGAGCCAGTACAAACATTTAAGTGCAGAACTAAATCCTCAGGAAACACACTGCAGCACAGGCAGGGTAAAAACCTTCTCACAACAAACTCAAAAGCCACAAACTCTGTAAAGATGAGTCTAGGAGGCTTAATTCTGAGTTAAAAACACAAAGCCAAGGGTAATAGATTGAGTAGGCTGTTCCTTAAAAAATGTGAAATGACATCCAGGAGGTAAGCAAATACAAGAGCACAATTTATAAAGAAAAACTGATGCACAGCCTTCTTTAATGCAGTATTCACTTTCAAGCAGTCACACAGCAATCCGTAGTTCAGGGGTTCAGACTGATGGTGGCAGAAAAGTTTAAGATGCCAGACCTACACTGACAGTGCCTTGGAGCGACAAAGCAACCAGAAGTCATTCATTTTTGGAGACAGTTTGCGAATACCCATCAAGATATTGCAGAACTAACAGTGCAATTCTTTAAGCACAAAAAAATACATTGCACACAGTAGGGATATCGAATACAATGAACTTTTCCTGACATACCTGGCTTCATAAACAACAAATATGTTCAGTTTGCCTCAAACTATTTCATATGTGTCTACAATAACTGAACACATCACACTCGCTGATAGCATTAAGAAGTATTTTGCGGAATATTGCAAAGGGAAGTTCAACAAGAGAAGGTATGAAAAGAGCAAGATAAACTTGAATGAATGTTCAAAGTTTAAATTGGAGACTAACTCCCAACATCAAACAGTTCAAACCAACTTTATATGTAATTATGTGGTTGCATTCCAGGTGAATTAATCAACAGATGGCAGTATATGCATATGTTTGACATCTGAGCTCTGTTCCAAGATCTAGTAAGCTGCCTCACTTACTACTGACTACACAGGCAGCTAGCTTCTAAAGCCCTGTCCAAATTTAAGGTGCATTTGATGTGGACGCTTGTCCATAAAGTCAATTTGTTCCAATAGTCATTGAATGATTCAGAAGGGTTCAAAAGTAAGTGTCCTTTTTTCCTTGAAAGGACACATTAAATTGATCAGAAGTGACAGTAAAGTTTTCTGCACTGTTACCAAAATTCTATTTCAAATAAATGCTGTTCTTTTGAATAAATGCATCATGTTTTCCACAAAAAAATATTAAGCAGGACAACTGTTTTCAACGCTGATAATAATAATGTTTCTTGACCAAAATCAGCATATTAGAATGATTTCGAAAGTATCATGTGACACTGAAGAATGGAGTAATGGCTGCTGAACTTCAGCACAGGAATAAAATACATTTTAATATATTAAAATAGAAAACAGATATGTTAAATAGCGATAATAGTTCATAATAATATATGTGTAATATATTTTGGCCAATACAAGGCATCATGACTTTGAGCAGCTTTTGAGTCAGTTGTGTATCTGTGATGTCTAAAAATGTCACCTAGGTGGGCAGCTCACTAGGTTTTGGAACAGAGCTCTGCTGTTGGTGAATGTGAGCGTGAATGACCAGCAGTTAGATTTGTGCGTGTCTGTGAGGCAGAGGGGAAGAGGAACACACTCCATAGCCAGAGGTGCAGCAGCAAACCAGGACAGCCATGAAATAGGCAGCCAGAGGGGTCAGGAGGTTAAACGAGAGCGGGGATGCAGGCTGGGAGGAGATGGTAACCTGCAGGGGGGCCTGCATCAGCAGCAGCGGCCTGATGGGCTGAGGTCTCTGGGCTCGAGGTCGCAGGCACAGAAGGGACTGAGCGTCTGCCCTGTCCAGGGGGGTCAGACAAGAGAAGCAGCCTCTGCAAACGTCTACACACTAAACTTACCGGCAGCCTGCGAGGACCATATTCTGACAGTGTGGGGTCAGAGGGAGAGAGAAGAGCAGGATGGGAATATTGATGGGATGGGGAAAAATAAGAGAGGCACATCATAGATAAGGAGGAATGCTGGGTAAAAGAGCAAATTAAAGATTGAAGCTGTAGGCTGAGCGATGTCAGACAAAACTGCAGGGTTTCATCACCCGTCCCAAAAAAAAGAAAAAAAAAAAGCGTGCATTACACTCACACGTCCACACATGTTCTATGGGCATGAACAGAAACGCATACATAGAAATACCTGCGATGACACGATGAGCAAAAAGGAGGGATTTATCATTCAGTAAAAAAGAAGACAAAAGACACTACATGTTGCATCCTGCTTCTGTTTGTGTGATTGTTGATGCAGGCCTTAACGCCACACAATGTTCAAAAAATAAACCCCACCTCAGGACAGCACATAGGTCTTAAAAAAAGAAAGTGCATAGAGTTGGATGGTAGAAAAATGTATAGCAGACATGATAAATGGACCAATTATAGAAATGAAATGATATGAATTTGATTTGAAAGTTCATTATAAGCACATCGTCTTTATAGTGCAGAGATATAATGACTGCATTTACATGCACAAGAAAATTCAGATTACTATTGGAATATGATCATATGATCTGAATTAAGCCACTACTTTGGTTTTTAAAAACAATTATATGTGACCCTGGACCACAAAACCAGTCTTAAATCGCTGGGGTATATTTGTAGCAATAGCCAAAAATACATTGTATGGGTCAAAATTATTGATTTTTCTTTTATGCCAAAAATCATTAGAACATTAAGTAAAGATCATGTTCCATGAAGATATTTTGTAAATTTCATACTGTAAATATATCAAAACTTAATTTTTAATTAGTAATATGCATTGCTAAGAACTTCATTTGGACAAATTTAAAGGCGATTTTCTCAATATTTTGATGTTTTTGCACCCTCAGACTCCAGATATTCAAATAGTTGTATTTCGGCTAAATATTGTCCTATCCTAACAAACCATACATCAATGGAAAGCTTATTTATTCAGCTTTCATGTGATATATAAATCTCAATTTTGAAAAATTGACACTTATGACTGGTTTTGTGGTCCAGGGTCACATATTGTAAAATATGACTTAAAATTAAATAACTTTTTCATATTTAAATATATTTTAAAATGTAATTTATTCCTGTGTTGGCAAAACTGAATGTTCAGCAGCCATTACTCCAGTCTTCAGAAATCAGAAATCATTCTAATATGCTGATTTGGTGATCAGGAAAAAATTCTTCTTATTATTGTTGAAAACAGCTGTGCCGTTTAATATTCTTGTGAAAACTGAGATACATATTTTTCAATATTCTTTGATGAACAGAACGTTCAAAAGAACCACATTTATTTGAAACAGAAACTTCTGTAACATTATAAATGTCTTCACTGTTACTTTTAATCAACTGATTGCATCCTTGCTGAATAAAAGTATTAATTTCTTTTAAACAAAATCTTACTGGCCTGAAACTTTTGAACAGTAGTATATGTGGATAAAAACACTTTTTAATGGCTGTGAAGCATGTAAATATCGATTTTTAAAATGAAAGCTTAAACATAATAAATGGACTTTAAATGGACCATTAAGTGCATGAAAACATGGTCATTGCCTCTTTAAAGATGAGTGTAGTCTTCATTGTTTTGCCAACTGTGACAGACTTACCAGATAAAGTTGCCTCTCTAGATGGGGTGGGCGTGGCTGAAGGAGTGGGTGTGGCCGATGGAGTGGGTGTAACTTCATCCTGGCTCTTCTGCTCTGTGTCTGGGGAGGAGAGGAGAGAGGAGGAGGCAGCACTCTCCATGGAGGATGAGCTGGAAGGGGCAGGAGCTGTCACAGTGGAGGAGGAGCCTGAGGAGGAGGAGGAGGAGGAGATAGACTTGGGGAGAGGCTCTGCAGGTGCAGGAGGAGTAGCAGGTGTAGGAGGAGGTTCAGAGGAGGGTGTCTCCACCTCCATCGCTCCTTCAGCTGAGACCTCAGAGGGCTCCTGTGCCTGAGTGTGTGTTTCTGAGGTTGCAAATGTCCCTTCTGGTCGAGCGGCCGTACCTGGAGACAAATCATCAAAACTTGAATGTATTTTTAAGAGTTAATTTTGTGTAGTTTTTTAAGTAGAGAATATTTAATGAGAGAATTTACACTCTTTCATGTGACACGTGCTTCCATGCACCATTCAATGGTTGATGTTTATTGACAAAGAAGATCGAGTTGAAATTGCCTCCATAGAATTCAATGCATTGTGCAATGCCAATGTAAGTCACGTGGAAGTGCTTTTAAGGCCCCGATATACTTCAAGCTAAATAGATGAATTATATGGTGTGGCATCATTTCAAAACAAAATGAGGTCAAAGTAAAGTTTGTTTGTAATTCAACAGCTTGCCAAAGCAAACTTTCCAGAAAAGATCGACTGAACAGAAGAAATCAGCCAGAGAACATTTCCACGTCAAAGTCAGATGCAAGTCAAAACAATGTCACAATGGAGAGCTGCTTTATTGTAGAAAGTGAAGTTGTAATTCTAACTGAAAGCAACACTGACATTTAATGCAGTAAAACTGCTTCCTTTAAAGCAATCTAATGTATAAAAAGTTATATAAATAAACTTGACTTTGCTTGACTGTATTGAAATGCCTAATTACAGAGCTTGTGCAAGCATATCCACATCACTATGAACAACTGTTGTTTTCTCGCTGCTGTCATTTTTTGTGTTTATTTTGTTATTGAGAGGTCGGTACTGTATGTTATGTTTGTCGGTATGTTCGCTAACAGTATACAGTAGAAGCCTGTTTCCACCACTGAATAAATTTTTTTTAAAAAAAGGTAATTGCGAGTTTTTAATCTCACAATTCTGACTTTTTGTCTTCGCAATTGCGAGTTTACATCTAGCAATTCTGACTTTTCAGAATTCAGAATTGCATAATACAAACTCATAATTCTGACCTTTTTCTCAAAACCGTGAGATATAAACTCGCAACTGCATGTTACAAAGTCAGAATTGCAAGATATAAACTAACAACTGCGAATTATAAAGTCAGAATAGCGGGATATAAACGGATATAAAAAAAAATTCTCGCAAATGTGAGTTTGTATCTTGCAATTCTGACTTTTTTTCTCAGAATTGTGAGACATATACTCACAATTATGAGTTGTAATGTCCAATTCTGAAGGGGAAAAAAGACTGATATGTTCTCAGAATTACGAGTTTATATCTCACAATTCTGACTTAATAACTCACCACTGCATGTTATAAAGTCAGAGTTAAGTTTATAAACTTGCAATTCTGACTTTTTTCTCAGAATTGCGTGCTATAAACTCACAGTTGTGAGTTATAAAGTCAGTATTGTGAGATTATAAACTCACAATTCTGAGAAAAAGTTGGAATTGCAAGTTAAAAGCTCACAATTCTGAGTTTTGTTCTCACAATTGTGAGTTTATAATCTCACAATACTGACTTTATTACTCACAACTGCAAGTTTATATCACACAATTCTGAGAAAAATGTCAGAATTACAAGTTAGTATCTCACAATTCCAATTTTATATCTCACAAGTTAGAATTGTGAGATAAAATGTCGCAATTACCTTTTTTTATTCACTGGCGGAAACGGGCTTGCATAGTATACCGCTGCTTACATATATGGAAATTCTTTCTATTCCAAATCAAAGAACGAAAAAGAACTTTCAAAAGTCTGAAGAATATATCAGTATATTCAGTGTGTATATTTAGTGTGAACCTGAGCTGTTTTACCTCTGGGTCGAGTTTGAGGACGTGCTCTGCTGCTCTGGGCCTCACTGGCCTCCTCGAACCAGCGTGACAACATGTCTGACATCCTCTGCATGAGCGATACATTTGGACTCTGTTCTCCTGCAAAGACAACAAATTTCTTCATGATCAATATCAAACCAGATCAGAACCTAAATCATTCCACTCACAGAAAGCAGAAGCACTGGAAGCCTGCTGTTTATATCAAGAGCAAGCTGCAGTATGCCAGAAAGTAGTGAAGAGAAGCAGTCTTTGGACTAAATCCCTGAGAAAAGCTAACAAGCTCCCTTTAGACAGACTAAGTTGTTGATATTCAAAGTCAGAGGTACTGAGGGAGATTAAAGATGTATTGAGAGACACTAGAGACTCCAGGCCTCAGATCGTTAAAAACATGGAGGAGAATGCCAGTGCGGACAACAGCTCTGTTCATGGAGGAGACAGCTGGAGTTGAAGTGGATGTGCAAATGAGTTGTGGTAAACAACTATGGTCGACAATGCCTTGATTCTTTAACATTTTAAGACAGTTTTTAAGTCTTACAGACCTTTTTGATGGGGTGAGAGTAAGCAGAAAGTGCAGATAAATAAAATAAAATAAACATTTTGGATTAACTATGAAATGTTTCTAATAGGTATTAAACAGTGCAGGATGGGTTACACTTTTCAGGTCTTACAGAATTCATTAGTTATGGAGTTTGGCTAGAGTAGTAAGTGCTGATTATCATATAAAAATATACACAACATCTGTCAGTCCAGATGTCCGGAAAATAAAATAAAATAAAATAAAATAGATCAATGATTTGTGATTTCTGACAAGTACAAGAACACACATATCTGTGGATCTATTCCTGGTGCATTAATCTGAAGTCACCCAATAAGTGTGTTTGTAAACAGAGCCCTCAGTGTTTATTCGCCTGTGTATATACCATCCGTGCTGCTGTGTGTTCAGTATTTGTGACACCGATAGGTCATGTATGCACATTCTCATCTTACCATCACGCTCCCTCTCGCTCTCAGGCCGAGCGCGCGGTCCTGTGTCCGACCAGTCGCCTCTCAGACGCAAGCGCTTGACCGGGGGCTGCCTCAGCTGTGGGAAGACACATCAACAAGCGGTCAGTCAAGTCAAAACCTCTCACACTAAAAATAACACTCTCTACCCTGATACTTTACATCACTTTAGAATCATCTGGTCCGGCACGTTTGCAGGAAGTATGACCAAAAAACATTTAAATGAGGGCAGATCACATAATGGTAAAAGAGGGTTTGGCTACTCTACAATGCAAATTAAAATAGAATTGCCATCATGGATTGAAACCAGAGGTCTGTAACAGGGGGTTCAGTCATTTTTGAACAATTAAAATAAGAATTAGACAGAAATTAAGTTGACTTTAGCACTGGCTTTAGTATAAAAGCCATTAAATAAAGTATGTAATGTAATGTAATGAATGTTATGCAAACAACATTGTACCCATTAAAAAAAAAAAAAAAAGACATTTTTTCCAAAATATGTTCCTTTGTGTTCCACAGAAAAAAGGAAGTAAATGAGTTTTTGAGTTTTTATTTTGGGCAGAACTATCCCTTTAAAAAGCAACATTCAATTTGACACAATATATATCAAGTGGTTTCTGTATCCAACAAAGGGTCACTGGTCTGAAAAAAGTGAAAGAGCTTGGGATGTTGATGGGATAAACTATTGAGGCCACTTTGCCACGTGCCTCACACTCACACTTTTACCATCTCAGTCAGTCAGGACAGTCTATTTTGGGTGCTAGGGTGCATTAACAAGACAAGTACCGGCTCTAACACAGCTACATTAGACCAAACAAAACACATCAGAGACCAATGCGTTCATTCTAAAAATAATCTAATAATGAGCACTGCAGCTTCTCTCCACTTCATGTGGAGGGATAAGATGAGCTATTCTTTTTTTACTTAGTTAAGAGGCTGGAAAGGACACATGCCTGTTAAGGTGTTTGTGGTTTAATGCAAAGCACCGTTTATTTTAAGTAAAACCTGCAGTACCTTTTTTTAAAATAATATTTTTGAATTTAAATAATCTTGATTGATTTAACCTAGTTAACCAGTAGTTGTAGTACATTACCTCGCTACATCTCCCCAGCAGGGCCTTTGGAGCATTTTTTTAATGGTTGGGCCTCATTCTAATGAATAGGCTATACTATAGAGGTCCTAAGAGGGCCTCACTCTAATATCTCTGCTGCCTACAATGAGTTTGAATATCATACATACAAGTAAACCATACTAAGCCCTCAACAATTTCACATTGCTTTAGCTCCACATTCACTGATTGTAAAACAGTTGAGTAAAATCTTGGTGTTGCAAAGATTTATTGAAATCAACAGGAGCTCCTTCACTCTCGTTGGCAGTCATTGTGCACTGGGTGCCTATTTCTGTCTCAGCTGTGGAGCTCTGCGTGTGTCTGCACCTCTATTTGGAAAGGAATCTGATCGCGGGGGGATCCGGACACAGCTGATCACACCGTACGACAGCTGAAGGGACTGGAGCAGTGACCCAGCAAATTTCACCACTATAGTCCCAATACAGAAGGAGTATGTAGACTGGCAGTTTAAATTAAGGAAAGATATGTTTAAGTATATATGTATAACAAAATATACATATTGTTGATGTTTGACCAAATAAATGAGCATAAGAGAAAGAAACTTCTTTTTAAATTGATCTGCGTGGATGTTATGCTTCTGGTGGATTGGCTGTGATTATTTTCACTGGTATCAAAAATTCTAAACATTTTGACAGATAATTGTTGCTGGTAATGTGTTGCATCACGCCTGGTTAGTACACAATGTAACAATCACAAAGCCTGTCTAACTTCCTTTGCTTTTTCTTTCCCTCAAAGTTGCACTCACTCATATATTTCCTCATTAAAAAAGTTTTATACATAAAAGAAATGAACTGTACTTTGAAAAATATATAAATATATTTAAGATCATGTAATCATGCCATGTTACTGCACAATTTTACTCATGGAATACATTTATTAAAACCAATATGGTATTAAGATAAAATTCCCTATTGCATATTTTTATTCCCTGGCCAGAATCAGTCTTAACTTGGAAATATCTCTCAGCAGCGCGTCAAGCAGTGATCCACATCCTAAACCATAGCATCAATGTCGTTTGATCCATCCTCTCCGACATCCTCTACAAAACTAATTTCAAACTGCACCACTGAAGCGCAGTACTGCTGAGGATTATACAGAGTGCATGAGACAAGAGTGCAGAGAACTTCAAAAGTCCTTTATTTAGATTTTGCTTTAGGCATGAACAGACTAACTGCACACACTTGCCCCCAGACCAGTCGCTCTTGACTTTCAGAAGTCTGGCTCCATTTCCATTAGGGCTGCACAAATTATGGAATTCAAATCGAAAGTAGGATATGGTCTTATGCGATTAATAAACCACAATAGGTTGCAATTTCATTACATGATACATAGGCTGAATGCTTCAGCACTCTGGTGTCTGTAGTCAAGTACATGTACTCAGAGGATGCATGGCTCTCTTGCGTTCACAGACTAGTACAGTTTACTTTAAAATCATGCTTGTTTACCATGAAGATTCACATTTTAAAATTTGCTGAGAATTTACTCACACTCAGCCCCCAGGCCATCTAAGATGTAGATGAGTTCATTACTTCATCAGAACAGATTTGGAGAAATGTAGCATTACATCACTCACTCACCAATGGATCCTCTGCAGTGAATGTGTGCTGTCTTAATGAGAGTTGAAACTAGGGGTCGAACGATGTGTGTTTTTTAGGGTCAATGGCGATACCGATTATTACGGATCAAGTACAGCAATAACCGATATTTTGAACCGATATATGTGTCTGATGTAAAAAATTAGTCAAAATTAAGAATAGCAAGGGCTCTGACAAAAACTTTCTTTAAATGCATTTAAATTATTTTATCAGCAAACTGGTTTTGAAAATGACTGATACCGATAACCATAAAAATACTCGATATCGGTCTGCCCCTAGTTCAAACAGCAGATAAAAACATCACAATAATCCACAGGTAATCCACACGACTCCAGTCGATCAATTAACATCTATCTTGAAGTAAAAAGCTGTGTGTTTGTACAAAACAAATCCATCATTTAAAAGTTTTTAAACTTCAAACGAGTCTTCTATCCATTATATTGCATTCTCCAGAGAAATTACTCATGGATCTTGCTGTTCGGACATTCTGATGGCACCCATTAATTGCAGAGGATCCATTGGTGGCCAATGGTGTAATGCTAAATTTCTCCAAATCTGTTGATCCAATGAAGAAACAAACTCATCTACATATTGAACAGCCTGAAGGCAAGTACATTTTCAGCAAATTTTCATTTTTAGGTGAACTGTTCCTTTAATTTATGAAAACATTTGATTTGCAAAATTAAAAGTCAATGCATCTATAATAAACCTCAAGTTACCCATGTTATGGTTAAATATTGAAATGCTTGATATTTTAATGTGACACTGACATTACAAGAACTTCTGTGGCAAGAGCTGTTGCAGATTCTTGTGATTTTTCCTTTTTGTTCTGCTCTCACAATGTGAAAATGACAAGAGACACTGTATTCTTGTGATCTGGTCATCTGATTTAATTAATTTCCCATTAATTATTCAACTGGTCTACACTTGAAATTTCTCATTTCTCTACACAAATCCTCACTCACATATTTCTCTCTTTCTATATTTTCACAGGGTGCTTTAAATCTTTATTTTCTCCACTTTTCTTCACTTTTAATCCCTATTAGCATCCTGTACTAAGGGAATGTTTCTGAAGTAGGGAAATTCAATAAATCAGATACTGTAATTTTTTCAATCTTTTATCTATTCTTATCTAAATGATGTAAAGCAAATGCTTATCAATGTTTTTTTTAAAAAAAATCAAAAAATGAATGAATGACTTCAGGTACACACTATAAGCTCTGGTGTAAAAACAGCCAGTGAACATCCTCTTGATATCTGCTTACCTCCTCTCGCCGCTCTTCAGAAGGGCCCTTGAGCTCCCTGGCCTGGTCATCTTTGGGGTCAAACAGGTAGATGTAGTCAGAGGAGTAACTGACCAGCACTTCTTGTCCATCTTCACTGTAACACAGAGAGGTGACGCGGCAGGATTTGGTGGACAGGTGGGCTGGGACAAAACGTACACACATGCCGGTCGTCCCTCTGCCCATATAGTTACCTAGTGAAACAGAAAAACCATTTTAAGAACATTTGAAAAAAAAAAAAAAAATCATTTAAAACTTTGGCCTTCTTTCTAGTTTATAGGAGTAACAGAATGTTACGTAGAGTTCTGAGAGTTTAAGACCTCTCACTGCAGTAATCTAAATAGAAAGGACACAGATCCATATCTGACATCAAATGCTAAATATAAAAGATCATTAAATCACGTGGCACATATTTGTTCCTCTATGAACCTGATACACAGAAGAACAAAAGGCTGAAACGCTGAACATGAATCATTTCTTACCCGTAGCTCTTGTTCCCAGCATTCTTCTGTCATAGATCCTCACTGAGCTATCTGAACAGCCCACAGCAAGATAGTAGGGGACCAGGGGGCAAATGGATATTGAGGTAGCGGCTCTCCGGCAATTAATCAAAATGTCCTGATCAGGGACAGCAGAAAAAAAGCGAAAGTGGGGGAATGACATAGAGAGGAAGAGAGGAATAAATAATAGTGGATAGTACTTATGAATCAGGAGGACTTTAAATAAATATTACTGAATCAAACACAAAGGTCAAATAGAAAGAGCAGTGCTGTTTTTTTAGATACATGATTGATTGGGAGTATAATTTGGAATATAATCAATAATGTACATTAATGTTCAAAAGGGTAATCGTTGTCTCTTGTGCTTACCAAGGGTGCATTTGTTTGATCTAAAATACAGTAAAAAATTATTTAAATATAAAATAACTGTTTTCTGTTTTTTGTTTCTGTGATGACAAAGCTGAATTTTCAACAGCCATTACTCCAGTCTTCTGAGTTATATTATTCTTCAGAAATCATTCTAATATGATTTCTGGTGCTCAAGAAACATTTATTATAATCACTGTCAAAAACAGTTGTGCTGCTTAATAATTTTGTGGAAACTGTGATATATGTTCTCAGGACTGTTTGATGAAAGTTTAAAAGAACAGCATTTATTTGAAGCATATATCTTTTGTAACATTATAAATACTTTTTACTGTGACTTTTGATCAATTTAAAGCATCCTTGCTAAATAAAAGTAAAATATATATATAAATGTTACTGCACAAGATCAATAATGGTATAATTACACACTTTTATAAGTATAAAAAAATAAATAAATTCTAGGTTCTCAAGGACCCCTTGCAGTATCTTCACAAATAATAAAATAATAAATAATAAACCTTGCCATCAGATAACAAAATATCCAACCAAATGACATGTATTCTATTATTTATTTATTATGAATTGGTTCAAAATCCTGCTTCACATGTATTGTGTATTCTAAACCTATTCAACAGCTGAAGCCCTGCCACTGGCAGAACCCAAGCAGAGATCCAAACAGCACTTACAAGCAGTGTGCTTGTTGTCTCTGCCTCACACAAAAATGCCTTCTGATAGCAACAGAAAGCAATTGCGCCCTCAGGCTAATAGTGTCCTCACCGCACACACTCTGTGGGTTGAAAAATCAAGGTTGGATGCTGCTTCCTCAAAATTTTTCTGAGGTGTAGGTTCTGCATCAGTGTTATTCACCAGCTGCAATGGTGAGACTGAAGGGTGTGGGAGGGCAGCCTGATCTCAGATCAGTACAGCAGCTCCTCCCCAGAGCACTACCAGGAAGAAACATGCTGAGCTTTTGGGTATACAATATTAGATGATGCATGTATCTACTACACATTCAAAACCTTCTTACATCTTTACAGTCCTCTTTTGTGCAGCTCGTCTTCATCCGCAAGTCAAACCACCTCACTGTACCGTCTTCTCCACAGGACAAGAAGGTATATGGGTCATTTGGCACCGTCATTATCTGTAGACAGAAACAGAAAGAGAAATATGTGAGACATCAACCTCCACCTCACCACATGTCAACTACAAACAAAGACACAGGTGACACAGAGAAACATTCCCAAACCAGCTTTGTGGCTTGTGTTTCCTTCTCACTTGTGCTCTTTAAATAACGTCGTACCTCATAAGCAGTGCCATAGTGGCAAGTGAACTGGCACTGCCTGTTGATTTCTTGGCTCTTCTCTGTGTGTGTGTAGAAAATGATGCCATCTCCTGAGCAGGACACAATCTGTTGATCATTAGTGTGGGGCATGAACTTTGCGCTGAAGATGTTGGCCCGGTGTCCTGAACGAATAGTGGTCTTGACCTAAAGGCAAAAGTACAGTATGGTAATTTTAACGTAACTGAACAAAACATCAACAAATAGGCCGCTGATTAGCACAAGGTTGGTTTAATCAAGCTTTAACATTTTCAAATGATCAGAATTCAATGCATCAACTTTTTTAGATTCTTTTGTAGAAAAATATGGCAAATATTGCTCGATACAGATGACAATTATTTTCATGTTATGGCCTATAACTAATAAATGGATGATATTAAAAATTCTGTATTCTATAGAATTTATTCTATATGCTATGTTATCTAAATAAATGTAAAAATAAAGAACTAAAAACTTAAAATCAATATTTAAAAAAGGACAGCATGAAAACATACATTTAACAGTTATTTAATTATGACTTAGTTCTTAAAGAATAACTTTAAATGAGTATTAGACGACAGCAAAGGTCTTTTATACATGTATGCAAATTAGACAAAATCATATCCAATGTCCACTGATACCGATAATTTAAAAAGTCAAATACAGTCCGATAACAATATGCACAGCAGTGATTCAAAATAACCCAGTATTTTAAAACAATGCCTACATTAGTACACATTACTAAGTGAAATACTTTTTTTTTTTTTGTAGAATTTGTCTTTAACTTACCTTTCTGTTGTAAGGGTTTGTGATAACCAAGTTAGTGTCATCAGAACCTGATAAGATGTATTCTCCTGTCTCATTCCAGGATATGGTGTTAACCTTTAAAGAAACATGAATGCCAGCTAATATAAACACCAGTGTTTTACTCTAAAAACAAAATTCTAATTTCTTCTGTTCGATAAACTGTGCCATAATCAATTTCTTTAAAGAAATAGTTCACTAGAATGTCTCTGTCAACTCTGTCATCATAGATACAAAAACCCATAAAATTTCTTTCTTGGAACACAAAATGAGATATTCTGAAAAATTTCTATTTGTTGACATTAACAAAGCACCACTGATATAGCAATCATTATTTTAACCATCACCTAAAATCCTGCTTTAAAGTTTTAGAGCTCAAACAGAGACTGAGGTAGTGTGTGCTGCCTGTGCCTTTAAGAGCAAGCGATCAATATTGCATTAACTCAAGGCTGATACACGCTTTTCCTCTTCTTTCTAGAGCAGCTCAAACCTCATCACACAGGGTCCATTTCCTTTGACCTCTGCCTTTCTAAAATAACATCACTGGGAGGGATTAAGCATTTATCCCTTATTCTGCTCTTCCGTTTTCCACTCTACGGCTCTGCTTTGTGTAGTGGGGAGATGGAATTAGATTGTGTTGGATGTAGTCAAATGCACTGCATGTTAAAATAACAAGTGTTGAAAGCAGCCTGAACTGTGTCATTAGTGGATGCGGGTAGTGTGCTTTAAATGAGACTGGAATAGAACCTGAAACGTTACCCAAAAGTCAGGTGATAAAAGACACCTATCTCTTCTTGCAGTTGAAAATGCACAGCAGGTTTTATGCGCATTTGTCCTGATTTTACACATCAGCTGGCACAGTTCAAAAAGAGTGAATGAGGAAGGCCATCTGATCAAACAGAATAAACAAACTGCATCTGTTAGCAATTTCCATGAATAGGAATAGCTTTTATGAAACAATAAAGGCACAAATTGCATGTTCTTTTTTAGACTGAGAATTAGATATGTATGTAAGGGCAGTTTATGATCAAACACATTATTATCTTTAATTTATGGGGAATTTAAATCAACATTTAGCCCCTACAAAGTGACAGCTAGATTTAGAACAATAGCTAACATTATCTAGATGTTACATCTGCAGCCTTTTACTTGCAACATTATGATACATTCTGTCATTTACAGGTGCATCTCAAAAAATTAGAATGTCGTGGAAAAGTTCATTTATTTCAGTAATTCAACTCAAATTGTATTAAATGAATTCAATGCACAAAGACTGAAGTAGTTTAAGTCTTTGGTTCTTTTAATTGTGATGATTTAGGCTCACATTTAACAAAAACCCACCAATTCACTATCTCAACAAATTAGAATATGGTGACATGCCAATCAGCTAATCAACTCAAAACACCTGCAAAGGTTTCCTGAGCCTTCAAAATGGTCTCTCAGTTTGGTTCACTAGGCTACACAATCATGGGGAAGACTGCTGATCTGACAGTTGTCCAGAAGACAATCATTGACACCCTTCACAAGGAGGGTAAGCCACAAACATTCATTGCCAAAGAAGCTGGCTGTTCACAGAGTGCTGTATCCAAGCATGTTAACAGAAAGTTGAGTGGAAGGAAAAAGTGTGGAAGAAAAAGATGCACAACCAACCGAGAGAACCGCAGCCTTATGAGGATTGTCAAGCAAAATCGATTCAAGAATTTGGGTGAACTTCACAAGGAATGGACTGAGGCTGGGGTCAAGGCATCAAGAGCCACCACACACAGACGTGTCAAGGAATTTGGCTACAGTTGTCGTATTCCTCTTGTTAAGCCACTCCTGAACCACAGACAACGTCAGAGGCGTCTTACCTGGGCTAAGGAGAAGAACTGGACTGTTGCCCAGTGGTCCAAAGTCCTCTTTTCAGATGAGAGCAAGTTTTGTATTTCATTTGGAAACCAAGGTCCTAGAGTCTGGAGGAAGGTGGAGAAGCTCATAGCCCAAGTTGCATGAAGTCCAGTGTTAAGTTTCCACAGTCTGTGATGATTTTGGGTGCAATGTCATCTGCTGGTGTTGGTCCATTGTATTTTTTGAAAACCAACGTCACTGCACCCGTTTACCAAGAAATGTTGGAGCACTTCATGCTTCCTTCTGCTGACCAGCTTTTTAAAGATGCTGATTTCATTTTCCAGCAGGATTTGGCACCTGCCCACACTGCCAAAAGCACCAAAAGTTGGTTAAATGACCATGGTGTTGGTGTGCTTGACTGGCCAGCAAACTCACCAGACCTGAACCCCATAGAGAATCTATGGGGTATTGTCAAGAGGAAAATGAGAAACAAGAGACCAAAAAATGCAGATGAGCTGAAGGCCACTGTCAAAGAAACCTGGGCTTCCATACCACCTCAGCAGTGCCACAAACTGATCACCTCCATGCCACGCCGAATTGAGGCAGTAATTAAAGCAA
Source organism: Tor tambroides (assembly GCA_021397915.2). Classification (NCBI taxonomy): domain Eukaryota; kingdom Metazoa; phylum Chordata; class Actinopteri; order Cypriniformes; family Cyprinidae; genus Tor; species Tor tambroides. The sequence continues at coordinate 22,230 of JAFVLL020005714.1, read as the reverse complement.
AAGGAGCCCCTACCAAGTATTGAGTACATATACAGTAAATGAACATACTTTCCAGAAGGCCAACAATTCACTAAAAATGTTTTTTTATTGGTCTTATGAAGTATTCTAATTTGTTGAGATAGTGAATTGGTGGGTTTTTGTTAAATGTGAGCCTAAATCATCACAATTAAAAGAACCAAAGACTTAAACTACTTCAGTCTGTGTGCACTGAATTTAATACACGAGTTTCACAATTTGAGTTGAATTACTGAAATAAACGAACTTTTCCACGACATTCTAATTTATTGAGATGCACCTGTATTTATTTAGTTGTTTATGCTCATAAAAGTATAGCTCAAAAATGAAAATTCTGCCATCATTTACCACCCTTCATTTGTTCCAAACCTGCATGAGCTTTTATTCTGTTGAGCACAAAAGAAGATACTTTAAAGAATGTTGGTAACCAAACAGCTGATGGTAGCCATTGACTTTCATAGTATAGAAGTCAATGGCTACCTACAGCTGTTCAGTTACCAACATCCTTCAAAATATCTTCTTTTGTGCTCAAGAGAAGAAAGAAACTCATACAGGTTTGGAACACCCACTTACCAAAGCATATTACCTGATTTAAAAATTAAGTAAAATCAATTTAAAATTACATTTGAAAATAAATAAAATAAATTCAGATTTTTTTGTAATATGCTGATTTGGTGCTCTTTATTCTTAGAAATTGTGATTTTTTTCTATATCTTGATAAACAGAAATGTCAAAATTCTGGCATTTATTTGAAATAAATGTTTTGTAACATTATAAAAATCTTTAATGTCACTTTAATGTTTTTTTTTCTGAACAAAAGTATTAATTAATTTCTTTTTTTTTTTTTTTTTTTTTTTTAAATCTTACTGACCCCAAACTTTTTGAACGATAGTGTATTTTTTCAGAATACATAATACATTCAAAGATACAGCCAGATGGTGTAATTATGGCATCTACCAGAAGGGTCTTTACAAAGGTCATGTGTTGTATCTGCTTCAACCCTTGATATAGCATATTAAAGTGCTGCCATTTTTTCCTGCTTTTTCCTGGTTCTACCCATCTTTAGGTCACAAATGCTCACAAAGGTCACTTCACTATTACTATCATACTCAGTATGAAGGAGTTTACCAGATAATAGCAAAATACAGAATCGTTTTCACTGACACAAACAAACTGAAACCTGCTCCTGTCTGTTAAAGCCTGTTAACGGTTATATTGGAGTGTTTATTTGTGAGGCTTGCAATTAAAGTAGAATACACGGCTTTGTCGGATGTCCCAGCAGTAAAGCAGCACTGACAAAATGACGTCCCCAATGGCTGCCTGGCACCTATCAGCCTTTGAGTTTAAAATCACTGACAGATAAAGAACAGGACGTGCTGATAAGTGGGTAGAAAGAGACGCACACACAACACTCAGACACAATACAAGCACAGTGATTCCCCCTGAGACAAAATAACCCAGACAGGCACATTCTCCTACAGGCACATTTATCACGGAAAAAAATTAGCCAACAAAAAAAAGACTGCTGGGGGGCAAGAGAATCAGACACAACTAGAGACTTCATTACAGGTGAAACAAAGACTTCAAAGACTTACGCATCCATCGTGCACACTGAGAACAGCTTCGAGTTTCAGTCGTTGCACAAATTCTCTTCTGCCTATAGAGAAAAAAATATATACATTATATTGTGGCAGTTTTCATGTCCAAGATAGTTTGCTTGTCTGTTAATTTACACAAGAGAATAAGAACAAAGACATATATTTGACATGTCCCACATTCAATTCAGTCCTTCAAAGATGTAATTTCTCTTCCACTAGCATCACCAAATAAAAATGCACAGCTTACTGTTCTCAACTGTTTCCAACATTCATAATAATAAGAATGGTTTCTTGATCATCAAATCAACATATTAGAATTTCTGAAGGATCACACTGAAATAATGGATCGCATCACAGGAATAAATTACATTTTAAAATATATTAAATGTATATATTAAATTAAAATATATTAAATTCATATATTCATATTTATTTTACGTTCTTATAATCAAATTTTAAAAAAAAACTCATTCCCTCGTAAGCTTTCCTATACAATATATAAATAAAAATCTAAGTTTGAAATCTCATTTATAGTGTAAATCTAAGCTGAAGCAACCATAAAACTATATTATGTGGCTGAGAAGGCTGGAATGATTGATAATGACTGCTGATATCTTCATTGCTTTGGAGAACTGCCACAACACTATTACATTACCTCCTACATTTGCTGAGTCGCTGTACAAAGACGGAAAACACCCTGTCATACACTGTTATAACAATGTCAACCACCCTGATTTGGTTCTTGTTTTGTTTTTGTTTGTCTAATCTCTTATAAATTACCTCAGATTTATTTGACATGCAAATTCTGTGATTTAGAACCCAACAATACTGGTGCTTTGAAACTACAATACCAAGTCACACTCAACACTGTTCGCATTAAGAAACATTAACAGCATTTATGTTTCTATTCCTGACACGCAGATATCTGTGTGTGGTTGGTAAAAGACAGATCTTTCCATGGCTGTATTTTCCGCCTGTGTAATAAGGAGCTACAAATAGCAAGTGCCAAACTTAGGTCAACCATTTTCAATGGTGCGAGCCTGGAGAACAACAGTAGCCTGAGATGACACTGCTCTATGCATTGATGGTACAACCTCAGAGAGAATGGTCTGCCAACAGAAAGCAAAAGCTGAAATTCATGCAAAAACTTCTTTGACTGGGTTAGAATTTGTAGACTAGAAGTTGTTAACATTTGTAGGAATCTAGGTAAATTCCACTCTCAGTCCATTCACAAATGAGTAAAATAGAGATACGCTGTGTTGTTTTTTTGGCTGATATGTTTCTCTAACTGTTAGCGTTGGCAGGGTTTATAACATGAACGAGAGCCGAGCTAAATACGGAACACTCTGAACGTATGCTATCATCACCATCTGAATGTGAGATCCAGAGTAAAACAGCTTACACTCAGACACCAAAGACTGAACATATTGGCACAATCCATTAATCACATAGAATTCAGCATCCAATTCTTAGGGTACAGAGAAGAAATGAGTATTGTCTAAAATACATATTTGGGTCAGACTAGGTGGATTCTATTACATAAACGTGCTTTGAAGTCTGCGAAGACTGGCTGACACTTCTCTCAGGTCTCTCAGCTCAAGTGTTATGTTGCAGAGGGCTACATAACAGAGCTACAAATTCACCAGATCATTTTGGTCATTTATGTGAAAATGACTTTTAAAGATCAGATAATGTCAGATTTTCTTCACTGTCAAGCCATGAGCACAATTCCTATTTATTTATATAAAGCATAATATGAAGATTATGGAGCCACAGAGTAATAAGCGAAAATTCTGTCATCACTATTCTATTTCAAACCCTCACACAAAGCTATATGACTTTAAAAGACTTGTTATATAGCGCAAACATCATATGGGCTAGGTTTGTGATACTTTTATGCTGCTTTTTTAGAGCCTAACAGCCTCTGTCTCTGTACACTTTCATTGTATAGAAAAGCACAGCATGGAGATTCCACTAAATAACTCATTTTGTGTTCCACTGAAGAAAAGAAATACCGGTTTTGAACAATGACTATGAACATTTTTGGAAGCATTTTACAATCCTGATATGGTAATACTGAGGGTGTCTAAATAAGAGCTAAACTATATATTTCATTCTTTTAATTATTTATTCAGTCATGGACAATACACAGTAATAATACATACAAATCTATGTAAAATGTGCCAGATTTAGCCAGGCGGCTAATTTTCATCAGCAATCCCAGTCCTATATAGCAATAAATCAAAGATATCTGCGAACCATATGAATATGTGCTTAACACCAAAAATTATTCAAGATGCTGTTATGCTGTTTGTCAATACAAGAATCCAAATCAATCCTCCCAAATCAACAAATCATGGGCTGTATTGTTTTTTGTATGTTTTGAAGGATTATTACAACCTATTCAGTTCATTACCCTAAAGATTTGTGCTGACATTCAATGAATGCATACACCAATTTGAATACATATACAAACCTACTAATATCTCATGACAGGTAGATCTTTCTACTTTTAGATATTGCTTCGTAAACTATATTGTTCTCAATTGTCAGATCGGTTTTCTTGGGACTTTATGGTTCATTTTATCTTAAAAATGGTTCATTTTTATATGCCACATGTTTGCTTAGATATTTTGGAACATAATCTTCTGAACAAAGGACTCATGAAGGATTGACAGCATTAAACAATAACATTTGTGTCATTTTCTTTACTTTTTATATATGCAGTTGTGCATATTTAATAAGATATGCATCATTTGCATATTTTATCATTTTAAATAGGTAAAATGACAAAGCAGAAAAGGAAGCAGAAAACTGCAGTCAATTCAACTGTAGTACTTCCCCTTAAAACTAAAAATCAACACAATGCAATTTAAAACAGAGCTGTTCCCGGACAAATCAGTTGGACATTTAAGTTTTTTTTCTGCATTAAAAATACAGTAAAAAATGTAAAAATCTCAAATATTATTACAATTTAAAACAGCTGTTTTCTATGTGAATATCTGTTAAGATGTAACCAATAACACCGATTACATGTCGTTCTGAAAACAGAGCAGCATCAGAGTAACAGGTCAGATGATCTTTAACCAGTGTCCCTGTCCTGTGTACAAGCTCAGATGACAGCTGTCACCTACAAAGTCTTGGTCAACAAGTCTCCCAGCTGATTTTCAAATGCAACGGTGTGATATTGGTCGTAGTTTCTTACCTAAATAATTTGTCCTGACCGCATATGGATCTGTGCATCCAATGGTGCGTTTTCGCACATCCCAAATGAGGTTGCCAGAGCAGGACATGGTGTTTAAACCTCTATTGTTGAGACATGCATGGATGAAAAAGGGGAGAGCAGACGATTTTCTTGTGTGTGTGTACGTGTTTGTCTTCCTTCCGTGGCGTTTGATTATTATTGTGTCCCTTTACAGCGCCTAATAGTCGCTATAAGTTCATCGACAACTGATACTGGATGAATGAGAGAATATTACTCCTCGATATCGACACCCCCGCGGCGATCCGTTTCCGACACTTTGTGCATGATTGCTTTGAGGTGTAGTAAAAATATTGCGCTTCTTGTTTGGCTATCCGCTTTAGCCTCTGCTGCTCCGGTACGTCAAATCCATCTCGAGCCCAAAGCCAATGGAAGAGAGAGACGCGCAGTATGTTGACTGTAATGAGTGGGTCGCTCTGGAGAGCGTCAAGTCTGCGCAGAAGTTACGCCGATTCTCGAATCACTCACAGCATTCAAATCTCAACGCTATTTTTTTGTTTCACCTCAAGTATTTGTGCATTTAAATATTAAAAACAATAGTTTAAATGTTGTAGTTGAGAAGATTTTGTAACTGGCGTGCAAATGAAAACCACCTATAGTAATATCTTCCAGTTAAAAAAAATGGAAACTGGTGATTGGTCTTTACTTAAAAGCGACGAGAAAAGCAACATATCCCATTGTCCCGTTCACTTAAAAAGATTAAAAAATACAGGAATAAAAAAGGGGGAATTAAAAGGATTTAGGGATTTAAATATACAATAATAACACTATTTCAGCAGCGGTCTGGATGACAATAATTGACACTCATTAAAAATTGCCATTGAATTGGAAATATAGTTTTAAAATATGAAAAATATTTAGACAAAACACGTTGCAAATATAAACGCAATGCAGTATATTTAAATAACACATATGGTATTAAACAAAACAAATCAACCAATTAATCAATAAATGTTTCTTCCGAACATGCTATTGTCAGGGGTGTACATAAGTGGTCCGCATGCGCAACCAAAATTAAAAATGCGCTGTGTAAATTAGTTCTGACAGTGTATTTGCGTACCGACATGGATGACAGCTGTTAATGCACAGTTACAATTTTAGATCGACGAACTGTACTGTATAAGATTTATATTCAAACTGAAAGCATAATCTAGGCTAGCCGCTGCAGTTTTCAAAGTAAAACTGTGACATTTCATTCACTGACGCTCTTCCATCAGCAGCGCTAAACCCAGAAGCGCATATACTTACTTGGCGGAAACCCGCCAAAATAAAAGCTTAGTGATTTTACGTTTGAAAATGATGAAAATTCAAATAATAAGAATAAAAATTATAATAAAAATATTAGCATTTTATTTTTAAGTTTACTATAAAATAATTGTATTTGTATGTAATACTCCCTTTTTATTTTAAAATAAAATAGTATTATCACACTTCATTATTTAGTTTATTATTATTATTATTATTAAAAAAAAACTAAATAAAGTGCAATAGTATTATTATCACTATTATTAATTAATTTTTTTATAGTTATATTTTATGGGTCACACTCCATGCCGTGGCCCGTGTGAGGACCAAACCAAATCTCCAGGTACTCATATGAGAACCAGGCTGAAAAACTTATGTGCACCCCTGTAGGCTATTATTGTACTACTCTCTTCGCTCTCAAAAGGATACTGTGAAGGACGTTTTCTAATTTATTTATTTATTTATTTTAGTGAAATGAATGGAAATGCATGGAAACTTGTAACTTCCACGCCCAGCATTCCACAATAATCTTCCTGGAATTTTTATACTCTACACGTAACCGCGAAAACAGCTTCTTTTTTCAAAGCGTCCTGTCCAGGCCCCGCCCTTTAAGAGCGTGCGAACTCCTTCCAGCCAATCACACAAAGAGGCGTGACCACATTGACCAATCATTTACCTCAGAGGCTCATCACGTCATGACGTAATTTGCTTTGCGACGCGTCCCCACTGACACTTCAGACGACAACATAGCAGTAAACTGTATTAGCAAGGTCGAAAGTAGGACAATAACGTAGACTTTGTACTTTATGCTCGTCCAAAGGCCTTGTTTTCCTGGCTGCGGGCTCTTGTCTTTTGGTAACATCACGGGTCAATAGCAGTAGAGTGCTTTGCACGTCGTAAGCGGTATTTTCGTGCGTGCAGTGGTAGCATTTAGCTTGTTTAGCAGTCATCATGGCTATGGTGGGGCTGAGAGCTTCTTACCACAGAATCCTCGACAGGATCGAGCATATGCTGCCGGCTAAACTGAGACCTGTTTATAACCACCCTGCAGGTAACACAAATGCTGTTAGCGTGACAGCTTATTTGTCACTGATACTAATCCTGTTAAGCTCCTGAGGTGGCAGCATACCCTGAAGTGACGGTGCAGCCATAGAGACTGCTACCTGAGCAGGTGTTTTTGTCTCGTTGTTTAAGGTCAAAAAACAGAGTGACTCCAGTGCTTTAAAATAAAGATAATAATGAACTTGGTGCACGAATAGATCAGAATTAGTCTCCTTAGATGCATAGCCTAGAATGGAAATGAGGTTTAGATATAGAAAATGTTTTAAGAAGGTGCTTGACGTCTAACTGTATGGTGATGAATTATAGCCATTGTATAATATGTAGAATTTTATTATTTTATTTATTTATTATTCCTGCATTGAAATGGTGTACTGTTGACACTGGTCTGCAGTTCTGGTCTTGCCATACTTTTATGAGTGTTTTTGGCACCATCAATGATTTTGAGTACAAAATGAGGCTTACAATTCTTTTTTGTTTAAGCATAGTTATACATAAGTGAGAAATAACACTGTCTTTTCGTTTTAAACAATTGGTCGGTGAAAAGATGTGCCTAAACTTGTGTTTTAATTAAATGTTTAAACTAGTTTTTTATGTGTTTTCAAATTTTGGGACATGACTAAATGCTGTTAAAAGTCTTGATTTATGTGATTGTAATTTTCTAGATAGAATTACTAAGTATTAGTATTATATATTTATGATTTTAAACAAAGTAAAAAAAAAAAATAGGTTATGGGTCACCAAAGTGTACTGTATTCGTGGAAAGTGCCCTTGAGAAACAGAAATCATTCTCAGTAATATTTTCTGTTACTGAATAACTGAAAATATTTTCTTTTCTAATAATCTCACATGAGTTTTCTTAAGGGAGTTAATGTGTGTATAGTTCTAGGTAGAATAAATAGAGATCAAATTACATGTGTGTTGATAAGCAGAGGTTGATTGACAGAAGTCTAAAAAAAAAGATTAAACAAAAGAACAGTGCTAGTATACAGATTTTGACTTCAGATTCACGTTTGACAGAGAGAGGGGCTCATATTTAGCGCTAGAGATGACTGATCTTTTATAAAATGATATTAAAATGGGTCTTTTTAATGCAAATCTGTTGTATTATGTAGATCACTGGTGGCTCGAACTCCATTAAGCTGAACAGTGCATTTAGTCTTATTGAATATTTAAACATTGACCGTTTACAGATAATAATCCATAATTAATTAAACAATTATATGATCTGCCATTGTATATTGTATTTCTGCTATTGTATAAAGTCTGAGCTGTGGCATGGTGTGGTGCACATACAACACAGAACCATCAGGTCACAGATATGCAGGTTCAAGTCTGTGTCCTTTAGTGCTGTAAAAATAAATCTGTTTACATTTACCTTCAAGATATTATACATATTTTTTATGAAAACACAACCACAGAGTACTGGCAAGAACAAAAATTGTGTGTAAAAATCAAGTTTTTTTTTTTTTTTAAATCACCTAATAATTCTCTTCTGTGTCAGTACTTTTTTGTACTGTTTTGTATGTTGAAACGCATGATTGCTGTCAAAATTACACACATTCTCTGTGAACATTTGACCTGTGAAACAGGAGTTTAACTGTATTGATTTGCTTTTTGTTTAGGTCCAAAGACTGTTTTCTTCTGGGCACCAATGTTTAAATGGGTAAGTTTCATAACACACAGGATCTGAATGTTCTTTGGATTGATATTTATTTATATTTATAGATAATTGTTTCATTTCTGATTTCATACAGGGCCTGGTCATAGCTGGCTTAGCAGACTTGACACGTCCAGCAGAAAAACTCAGTACCTCCCAGTCTGCTGTGTTGACAGCCACAGGTATATATCACAAAGTAACCAAAAAAAAAAAAACCCCTGAACAATTCAGAGATCCTAATCTCCCTCACTCTCTGTTTTTTTAGGTCTTATTTGGTCCAGGTATTCCTTGGTTATTATACCCAAGAACTGGAATCTCTTTGCTGTAAACTTCTTTGTTGGAGGTGCAGGAGGATCACAGCTCTACAGAATATGGAAGTGCGTACTCTCATTCACCTACATAACACATGCTATAAAATCACTTAAATGGGGAAACAGGCAAAATGTGAATGTTCTGGATTTTAGACTTTTGTCCAGTTTCCAAACAAACCTTGAGTTGATGCAAACAGCCTGGCAGTGAAGTGCATCATGTCTTGCGTAAAAGCCATCTGATATCACGTCATTCACAACAGCTGCATGTGATTCACTTCTTTCACTTCTTTTTTTTAATAGGATTTTTTTTGTGTGTGTGTTTATTATAAATGATATCTGTGCACATCATAAGTGTTTTTTTTTTAATTCACATGCCCTCATAATCTTCAAGTATTTAATAAAAGAGCTTATAAAAGGAAACAACTGCATAGTCTAATTAAATATCAAGCAACACTTAAAATGGTATATTTATATATTATATACATATTATGTTTTCCCTCTTGGTATGTACTTATTTTTTAGTATTTATTATTGAAGTTTTTTGCACCCAAACCGCTCGTAATTTTATTTCTCATGACTATTTTCCACCCTCTCTCTAAATAAAACAGTATGCTTTATTGCTGTTGTGCCATTAAAGAACTTTTTTTCACATTTATCTGCTGTGAGCTCAGCTTAAGTTTTGTTTATCTACACTTTAACAAGACTGGTAGCAATAAAGCAGACCAGGTCTTCCAGCATATTTTGTAATTTAGGTGTGTGACTGAGTTGGGGGATGTTCAATATATGAGCTCTTTATTCCCCACAGGTATAACCGGGAACAGAAGGCAAAGGAAAAAGAATCTCAGGCTTGATACCAGTGCTGTGTAAAGTGCATCCAGAGGAAACTTCCCCTACATCATCAGTCATCCAGTAGAGCCTCCATATATATATCATGAACAGAGATCATCTGAGTCTTTTAGAGTTCAGGTCATTGTCATGTGCCACTAGTACCTATAGCAACAATTATTACGGTTCTTAATAACGCACAAAATGTTACATATTCATATTAGTATGATTGTACATTGTTTATAAGGTTTGTTTTTAAATGCATCTTGATAAAGGTGCTTTCCATCCAATATACTTGAGTTACCATCATAATTCTTACCATTGAGTGAAATTCTTCACTAAACTTTTCTGTCATACTGTTAACAGAATGTCTCCAAATAAATTTTTAGAAAAGTCTCTTTCATTATATGTATTTCTTATGAAATATTTATTAAGCAGCTGTAATACATTTTATTTTTGTTTAATTTTTACATATCCATACCATGCAACTGTTTCAATCAAAACCCATACATTACAAAATATGCACTGAACTGTAGTGTAATAATGGAAATTTTTGATTAACATCAAAATAAACACACAACTCGACCTATTTCCAGTGAGACATATGAGGTGGAGGTGTTATCAGCTGTGATTTTTAACACCTTGTTATTTTTGACTTTATCAGACAGCCAAAGTTATTATAATAAACCATTTTCTAGATGACAACTAAAAATCACTCCTACATTAAGTATATAGTGAGGACACATTTGACAACAGTGTAATATAGTACTGTTTGGAATGTTTACTGTTGTATTCTACATGATGTTTCAAATAGTAGAAAATAGAATACTACTTTCCAGCTTAAGCTACTGTATATATTTTTTTTGACAGTACACTGCTGGCCCCATGTGGTGCTACAAAAAGCTGCATTCAGTAAAATGAGATGTGAATGGAAATCCAGATGGTGTGATCCACACAAAACAGGTTTCTGGGAACCATTTTAGCCCTGAAAAGTGCTTCATCCACATGGTGAAACAATGCCTCGCCTACAGTTTGTTTACACATAACATTGATTAAAAAATGATTGACTATATTTCTCACTAGTTTGAATGTCTGTGCTCACCATAAATAATAAGCAGCCCCTTACAGGACTGTAATAAAATAATTATATGACATTACTCATCATGTAAACAAAAGATTGTGATATCTGGATTGGCGCCAAGTCTGAAGGTCTCGTGGAGATGTAGGCTGATGTATTTTTGAGTGAGGCCCTTAGTGACTGATCTTGTGAATGCAGTGTCCAAACTTAACATGGAACACATGCATAACAAGAAGATAGTCTGAAGAAACATGCCAAATTTCATGAATTTCTGATGCTCAGGGCACATTGGTATGATCTTTTCAGCAAAATTATGCAAGTAAAAAAATGTAAACCTTAAGTCCATCCGTGCAGTGAGTGCCTTGGCACACAAGGCCAAACTGTCCTTCACCAAGCTTGTGGTTTATTTTATAACACCTGTGAATGTCACCTATTAAAAGATAAAAAAAAAATTGTAGTTAGTATGAAGTACAGTTTTACATATATTTTAATTTGTTTTATAATTAACAACAACATTTTCGAATTCTCATAATTTATTATTCTTACCTTTGTCCAGGACATCCTGCTCCAAAAAAAGTTCAGTTTTGGGTTTTGTTTGTTATTTTGACTTTTTGGATTTGTATTATTTTCATATGATATTGTATCCATGTGTTCACGAATACTCAATAGTTTTTATCTCTCAGTTATTCTCAGATTTATTACAAAACTCATTTACTTAATATAGTAAAAAAATCTTATTCATTCTACAACAATTTAATATTTGATATAATTTTCTCATCTGAATGGCTCGTACTGCATCAGAAAAATAATTTACCAATCTGCAGTGCCAGAGATCATTCAAAAATGTTTAGACAAAAGCACAATGGATGATTAAGAATGAATTTATTTTGGTGAGTCATGAACACTGGACGGATAAAGAATTTTCAGAACTTCCTTTGCCATTGCGCAAAAAAATAATGATGAATAAATAAATAAAAATGCAGCAGAAACCCTTGTACAGAGACCTAATTTCACAGCTGTAAATCACATAAAAATGGAATAGAACAAATGAATTCAAAAACAGGTAGTGTTAAATAAGGCACATGAACTGATCGTAAACAACTCTTCCAAAAAAAAAATCTGAATAACCATTTTTGGAGTGTAAATTGGTTTTACATTGCATTTGGATACATGAAATAGAACAGACAGAACATATGGTATACATTTTCAGATCTTTCAGAGGTAAATGCAGAATGGGAGAAATTATGTTAAAAATGATCAAGGGCATAGACAAAATACTAACGTCAATAATCGTACTGTAACAAAATGGTGAAATGTATATTTAAATAAGTGACTAAGTATAATTCATATCTCTGGATGACATCTGCATGCTCTTTATATTTTTGTCATGTGACCACACTTGGCCTACATGTCAGCTGGGCAGATCCAGATAATAACCAGCTAACACAATCCCTGTTTACCAAGGCACAGAAACAGTTGTGCTTGCACTCATAGTTCATAATGCTCTCCTATAACTTCTGTGACAGTAATTACTCTTCTGTAATTCTCTATTTTTCTTTTACAATATGCTTTATACATAAATAATTTAATCTTTCCTTTTTATACAGTTGCAGCTTTGAGGTTGATGGCTTTGTTTTTTTCCTAAAGGAATAGTTTATCCAAAAATGAAAATCCTGTCATCATTTGTTCCCCCTGTCATTCCAACCCTGTATGACTTTCTTTCTCCTGTGGAACCAGGGCTCTACAGTGCGACCGAAAACTACTGCGCGCGACTATGAAAAAATATTTAGGAGCACCAGTGCGACTGACCCGATCAGCATATTTGTGTTTGCGCTCAGGGGAGCTTCAATGGTTCCTACCGTGTTTTTGCAGCATTGAGTAAAATATCGCAGACATATCTGTTGATTCCTTGAACACAATGTTAATCCACTCACTGCTCAAAATACTGGAGTTTTGTTCAGCGCTGAGTTCTGCAGGCTCACGAACCCTCTCATTATAATAAACAAAGCGCAGACACGATGTAAATGGGAGATTCGGTGATTATTGAACTTTGTGAGATCACGATGAACTGTAGCGAGTGACCACTTTTAAAGATAATTAAGGGAGTTTGCAAATATGATACTGAATTAATACAAAAGTTCAATAAACAAGAAGTTAATATTAAGGGACTTACATTGTCTAACTTTAACAATATTGCCTGATTTTGCTCTATTTTGTCAACGTAAATAGTTTCAAACAAAGTCAGAGCTGAGCCGCTGCCAAGCAAACACAGCGGTATTTCGTTTATGAATGAACGTGCTTTTTAATAGGAATCTAGTGAGTCAATGATTCAATCACCCATTCATAAAGACAGTCATTTGCTTCGTTCCTGAATGAATCAGCCGTTCGAACGAATCAACTGAATGAATGATTCAGTGAAAAAATCAGTGACTTGCTGCCACCTACTAGCAGTTTTATTTTGTTATCATTTCAGTTATTTAAATCATTTCAAACAAACTATATTTCTATATTCAAAATTTTATATTTAAAACATTAATCTCACAACATTGTTATGAATTTAAAACATCCATGCCACCTCTGAGCCTCTTTAAATGTCTGTAAATATACCTACATGCCACTTTTGTGTTCTTCTGTGCCACCTTTGTTGTGGAAATGACTTTTGTTATTGATTTGTAACTTATTCTTCTTATTCTACTTGTTCTTATTGTAGGCCTATTGTTTTAATTAGAAAGTTTGGAAAAGCTTGTAAATACACATTTTTGAATTTGACATAAAATGATATACTTTTAATAAAGTTAGAAAAAATGCCCCAGTAAATCACTTTAAGGAGTCAAATATTACCTTGTAATGGGAAGGCTAATTTTTGTTATTGATCAGAAGGTGCTCCTGAATTTTTGACTGTGCTCCTAAATTTTTTAAATTAGGAGCACAAGTGCTCCTAAAAAGAAAAGTAAGCGTAAAGCCCTGGGAACACATAAGAAGATTATTTAAAAATGTCTGATGGTTTTTGTCCCTAATTGGGTTCAGTGTTGTTTTGGACTTAGCTGTATGGTAAAAACCATTTATCTTTTTTTTCTGCAGAATAAATAATGTCATACCGGTTTGGAACAGAGTGTGAATAAATGACAGGATTTTCATTTTTGGATGAGCTATCCTTACTCAAATCCCTGACTGTTGACCATGTGAATATGCTGAAATGATTCGAGAATCATTTTATAAATAATTAACTGAACCTCATCCATTTGTTGCCACTGGACTTGGGGAAAAAAAGCACATTACTGAAATCTGAATTTCTTTCAAGATTAAGAGGTCTGCCAGAATCCAATGTAAAATCAATAATGATAAGTGCTCCATTATTATAAATGTTTCATGGGGATGTAATCTATTCTCTTTATAAAAATTTTGAACTTGTTTTAGCTAAAACAAACAACAACAACAACAACAACAACAACAAAAAGATTCTGCATACCTCAGGATATTGCCATGAAAGTTAAAAGGGCTACATTAACTGTTATGGTGCTTTTGCATTTTAATATTGCCAGCAAAATCATTAGAAACATTTGCAAGCCCAAACAGATAGCAAATAATAGCTGAATAGATGGCAAAACAGCTGATCCCAAAGACAGAGGTATGGAAGGTTTCACCAGTTCCTCAAGTTTGCCCACAAATACTGCTTGAGAAGTTTAGCCCCGCCTTCTCTTTCTCCTCACTGGGCAGACGTGCGATAGAATGAAGTTAACCATGTTTGATATAATGTCAGGGGGAGGGTGTAGCTGATGAGGGTGATGATGGGCGAGTGTCATCTCCCAGGCGTCCACCAGCTGGACGTTCAGACCTTTAAACATGGCTCGGAGCACTGCGTCAAGCTGTTGGGAGAACCAGTCGCTGTTGAACAAGCTGGACTCCGGGTCCAGTTTCTGAAGGTTGGCTGTGCGGATTAGCACCAAAGTCGCCGGTTCTCGGTTCAGCAGTCGGATCACCGCCCTGCGGATGTGGCGTAGGCGCCGTATGTACACTTGCACTGGGAAAGTGCTGAAATGCGACCAGATGCTAATCACGACCACTGTGTCCGAGCCCCCTCGTAAGCCATCAAGCTCATTTGAGATGTAGTGCATCTCAGCCGAGGACACGGACGTGAAGCGGATCGGTGGCCCGTGGCAGCGGTATCTCAACAGTATGTTGTGGTTGCTGTCCACTGCCATGTACGGGCCAACATTCTTTGGGCTATGAAAGTTGAATTCCTTAAACTCTGTAATATTGTGAGATAAAACAGAGGGTGAGATATAGATATTGGCTTATTTGGCATGAAGATATATACTGAACAAAATTATAAACGCAATAAAATTTTGTTCAGTGTATGAAAAAACTCACCCTAGACTACAAACACATATCTCTACTTCAGTTGTCTCAGGCCACATTCACATTGTACTTTTTATGGAACCTATTCAATATGACTACTATATTTTCTTATTTTTTTTCATGCTTTGCTTTTTCGACATTGGGTTGGCTGAAAATATTTTGGACATGTGGTCAAAGCCTACAAAAACGACTACAAATCAATACAGCACATTTAAAATGAGTTCCAAAAATATTACTGACCTGGAACATGGGCAATGAGATACTCGTACCATTGTCGCACAGTGGAGTCTCCATACATGTACACCATTTTCCCTCGAAGACACTGTGTTATGACTGAAGAGCCATTAAACCGACGCATGACAGCACCACTCAATGGCCTCCATGATCCCTGGTAGTAGTACCCAGAAGGAGTGAATTCAAGGTGCATCCCTTTGGTTTGTACTGGAAGGAAAGAGGAAAGAAAAGGGAAGAAAAAATGAAAATCATGGGAGAAAAAAAAAGAGAAAAAAATGCTGATGAGAACTGAAACCTGTTAATACTGTTCTTATATATTTAAAATGATACACCTTTCAAAAGTTTGGGGTCAGTAAGTTTTTACCGTTTTTTTTTTTTTTTTTTTATTTATAGAAATTAAAGGGATAGTTCACCCAAAAATGAAAAATCTGACAGCAAAGTAATTACCACGTTCAAGGCCCAGAAAGGTAGTAAGGATATCGGTAAAATAGTCCATGTGACATCAGTGGTTCAACCATAATTTTATGAAGCTACAAGAATACTTTTTGTGCACAAAGAAAACAAAAATAACTTTATTTTTGTTGTTTTTTATTTTAATAGCTGCTGTCTATACAGGGTCAGAAAGCTCTTGGATTTCATATATTAATTAAAGATATAGCAATTAAAGATTTTTTGAGTTAACTAACCCTTTAACACTCTTGTTCAGCAAGCATGCATTACATTTATCACAATAACGAGTAAACACATTTAAATTGCTACAAAAAAGTATCATGGTTTCCACAAAAATATTAAGCAGCACAACATTTTCAACACTGATAATGATATGAAATATTTCTTGAGCACCAAATCAGCATATTAGAATGATTTCTGAAGGATCATGTGACACTGAAGACCGGAGTAATGGCTGCTGAAAATTCAGCTTTGCCATTATAACAATAAGTTACATTTAAAAATATAGTAAAATATAAAACTTCTTAAATTTTAATAATATTGCACATTATTACACAGCTCTCTGGAATACTTGATTCTGATTGGTCAATCACGACAGTCCAAGGTGTGTTATTCCCTGATAACAACCGGTAAAACTAATAACACAGGCTCATCCAAGTATTAGTTCAGGCCTATCTCAGCTATCAGTTCTTTATCACCTGTTCCACTTTTTCCAAACACTGTGATTCCCATCTGAGCCAGATATATGCAGTATACATGGCACTATTAATACCTCTTCAGTTTGGCCAAGCTCACAAACAAACCTTCAACCCTCCTTCTTTTGACATCAGTATTATTTATTCCACATATTGTATATTCTGTGCACTTGCTGTTCGATGTTTCTCTCTCTCCATTTCAGATCACTGTTTCATGACAAGCATTGCAAGCAGTCCAAACATAGTAGTCATTGTCTCTATTAACTGCATCATCCTCATAAATAATTTTCAATTAAAAGCTAACTTATTGTGTAACGTGGACTGCCACTGTTGTTTTATTATTGTCATGCTGATGGTACCTTGGGAGGATAATCGCAGACTCAGAAATAATTTATTGCAAAGCCGAAACCCCAAATACAGCCGAAGGCAGTTGTTATGAATCAACAACAATACAATCTGTATGTTTTATTGCCAGAGTGGTCTTGACTGAACAATGCCGCTTCGGTGAGAGATTTCCTTCAAAAACTTTTTAAAAAATCTAACTGACCCCAAATTTTTAAATGGCAGTGTAAATATAGTATTACATGTGCCACAATACCTTTAGCAGGTTGAACAGTCACATTGTCCACCCCTGCAGAATGTATTGGAATTTTGATATTTACTCCACTAGAACAAAACAAAATTAAAGTGTCATTCATGAAGAAAGTAGAAAAAAGGTGTATGTTCATCATTAAACTGAAATATTTATACTATAACTGCATTCAGTAGATGTTGGCATTGGCCAACAGAAATAAATAGTATCTCTCAACAACTACTCTAAATAATGCAGAAATAGGTTTAGCTTCTTACTCACCTTTGGAAGAACTGTGACTCATAAACAGTGAGAAGGTGTTTCTTATAACCTCCTTTTGAGTGGTTAATCCGTGTATCACAGTCCAACATTTTAGGCTTATAACAGAACCAGGGTTCTCCGGTCTGGGGGTCTGTGTAGTTGCAAAGCGGCTGCTGTTTGTGCGGCAAACACAAATTACACAGAGTGGTCTCAGAGAGGTACCCTGAGCGGAAGAGGCTCTTGAAAAACACTCGGTCCGATTGTTCCTCTCTCAATCGCCTGAGGACCATCACAGCTTCGCTGGAGTGAATCATAGTCAATTCCACCTGGGCAACACCTGCCCAAAGCAGCGGGAAATATACAGTGTAATTTCCATTGCTGTGGTCACGTACCTGGCCAGCCACACCTGCTGCCAGTTCTGGCGTGTGAAGTCTCGCTACTAGAAAGTCTCCTCCGTGTTTTTTGGGCTGTCCCAAAAAGTTTTGCATCTGTACCTTCACTAACAGTTGCCCACCCACCTGCAGATCTCCAGGGTCTTGGATCGTATAATAGCTCTGCGCAGGATCGCTGCTTTGACGTAACGGCAGTCCCAGGACCGACGGCTCTGGCCAGGCGATGGATTTGAGAAGATAGCTCTCCTCCCTGGATTCTTCTGCAGTGGGCTCCTGGCCGAGGTGGGCACAGAAGGAGTAGTTAAACTCCACCGGTAGAAAAAATTCAGAGGTTTTCAAGACTGATTGGATGCTGTTCTGAAGCTGATAGAAGGTAGATACTGTCTGACAGTTCCAGCTCTGCAGAAGACAAAATATAGAAGCTTTAATGTGGAATTTCATTACTGAGAAGCATGAGAAGGTTTACAGAGTTCAGAGGGCAAGATTATTCTGTGTTGGCTTATTAAAATAACCTTCGAAAACAAGTGCATGATCATGAGATATTAAAATATTAAAAAACATGCTTTTTACCCTGACTTTAAAAGTAACCTTATTCTTACAGTAAGAACCTCATATGTTTCTTCACAAGCAAAACTGTAACATGACAATAAGTGAATGTTCTGCTGTGTGCTAAATCTAATAATTAGAAAATCCTCCTATATTTACATCCACAAACGAACCAATTATGTTGACCACAACCTGTTGTTGTGACCACAAACCACTTAACTGTAGTATTATCTTCTTCTAGGTAGTTAGCTAGCATATAAATAAGTAGTAAGTCTTGCACAAATAATGAAAATATGAACTACTTACTTCCACATTGCAAATAAGATGGATTACTTATTTATTGTTCACTAAATAGAACAATACATCAGTAGATCATGGCTGGCCATGGCTGTACTTCATAACAATCCAAAACACAATATGTGACTTTTTTATTATAAAATGCATTCATTTAAGAGAAAAGCTCTGATTGGGACATTTAAACACTTGATATCTGGCAACCACAACCATGAAAGCTTGTGGAGACTTGCTACCACTGCAAGATGACGCAAATGCAAAATGAAAATGAAAAGTTTTTCAGTATAAAAAACCAGAGGGCAAATACTGAAGATGATTTTGCTTAATAAATCGAGAGAAGCAGAAATCATAATTCCGTAACTCGTTATTAACCTGTGACACCATCTGTATTGTATTGAAAATAATGGTGACTTGACTTTTACTCACTTCCAATGAAGTGATATTCCACAGCAGGAATAAGAGTCCTGACAGAGCCAGCAGAGTGAAGAATGGAACATATTTGGGGAGGTATTTCTCCATGGTTTCCTCTCTCTGTCATCCTTCTGTCCAGCACTACAGCAGATCATGGCTGGCCATTACAGCATGCTAAACAAATATATCAGACCAAACTAGTATGTAAACAGCAGTATCCAAATACTGATGGTTTATGACAAATTTGTTCAGGTGAATTGCTCCCAAAGTAACATTTAATATTGTATAAGTTACAACATACAGTATAGTACAGCACAATAAACACTGTAAAAACACTATATAGTGTAAAAACACTAAATAAACTGTATTTTTAAAAGGTCTGTAGGATTCTCCTTGTACCCTGAAACAAACACCAACTGGATTATGGATGGAACAACCTATGTAATTTCAATGACCTTTATTTAAATTATATACAGTGCCTTGTGAATGTATTCATATCCCTTCATTTTTTTCATGTTTTGTTATGTTGCAGCCTTGTGTTAAACTGCTTTAAATAACGTTTTTTTCCAGATCAGTCTACACTCCATACACCATAATGACAAAGCAAAAAACAGGTTTGTAACAACTTTGCAAATTTATTAGAAATAAAAAACTGAAATGATTCCATTGCATAAGTATTCATACCCTTTTCTGGGACACTTTAAATTTAGCTCAAGCGCATTCATATCGCTTGTAGATGTTACTATACTTCGAGTGGAATTAACCTGTGGCAAATTCATTTGAACTGGTATAGTTTGGAAAGGCATACACATCTCAATAAAAGGTCTAACAGCTGAAAATATGTATCAGAGCAAAAACCAAGACCTGAGGTCAAAATAACCGCCTGTAGAGCTCAGAGGCGGGATTGCGTCAAGGCACAGATCTGGGGAAGAGTTCAGAAAAAAATTCTGCTGCATTGAAGGTTCACAGAAGCATGTAGCCTCCATTATTCATAATGGAAGAAGTTTGGAACAACTAGGACTCTTCCTAGAACTGGCCTCCTGGCCAAATTGAGCAACTGATGGAGAAGGGCTTTGGTTAGAGTAGTGATCAAGAAGCTGATGGTCACTATAGTTGAGCTCCATATATGCAGATAGGAGAAACCTACAGAAGGACAAACATCACTCCAACACTCCACCAATCTTTATGGTGGTGTGGCCAAACTCAATCCTTTCCACAGTGAAGACACATGAAAACCCACTTGGAATTTGCAACAAAGCACCTAAAGAACTCTCAGATTGTAAGAAACAAGATTCTCTGGTCTGATGAACCTCAATTCCAAGCATCATGTTTGGAGGAAAGCATGCACTGCTCATCACCTGCAGAGTACCATCCAAAAAGAAAAGTGTGGTGGTAGCAGCCTCATGCTGTGGGGCTGTTTTTCAGTGGCAGGGGCTGAGGAACTCATCAGAGTAGAAGTAAAGCTCAACACAGCAAAATATTGAGATAGCCTTAATGAAAACCCAGTCCAGAGCATTCAGAACCTCAGACTGAGCAGAAGGCTCACCTTCCAACAGGACAGTGACCCTAAGCACACAGCAAGAGTGGCTTATAGACAACTCTGTGAATGTCCTTGAGTGGCCCAGCCACAGCCTGGGATTGATCACAATCAAACATTTCTGGAGAAACCTGAAAATGTCTGGCAGCCCTCATCCAAGCTGACAGAGCTTGAGAGGTGAAGAGATAAGGAGAAGAATTGGCAGATAATTGCAAAATGCAGATGTGCAAAGCTTGTCACATCATTCCAAAAAGACTTGAGGCTGTAAAGGTGCTTCAGCTAAGTACTGAGTTAAGGGTTTGAATATTTATGCAATGTACTTATTTCAGTTTTTTCATTTTAATAAATTTACAAAGTTGTCACGTATCTGTTTTTTGCTTTGTCATTATGGAGTATAGGTTGATGTGGAAAAAAAGTAATTTAAAGCAGTTTAACATAAGAAAATTAAAAAAAAATGAAGGGGTATGAATACTTTAGCAAGGCTTTAGCTATATATATATACATAACCATTTAAGGCGCTGACTAGGGTTGGGAATCGAAAATCAATTCCAATTCCAGAATCGAAAATCAATTCCAATTCCAGAATCGGATACTTAAGGTCAGGAATCGGATACTTCTTGTAAAAGTAAAATTTCAATTCCACCTATAAATTCCTGTGTGCACATCTTTTTTTTAGGTGGCGAAAAGGGGCTATTAAAAATGTATTTGTCTTTGAATCATTAATTCAAGAGATTGTTTCAAAAACACTGATTCATCCAGTAATGAAAAAAGTAAATCCTGAGTGAGTCATTGAATTATTCTGTTCATAAATTCCATGAGATTTTTAGTTGTCGAATATTTTTTGTTTAGAATTGTGAGAGAACTACATCCTCCATTTAAAAAAGTCTCAATTTATCCAGAATCGTGCAGCTCTATTTTGCACACAAAACAGCTCTTAATCGAGTCCAGTTTTTATGTAGCCGGCTGATTTTTGTTCATGGTATTCAGCAGCAATTAAATGTTTTGCAAAAAGAGACACAAAATAAATATGTTTGATATCTAAATATTTGACTGCCTTTTTTTTTACCACAATGGAATCGAAACTGGGAATCGATAAGAATCGGAATCGATAAGCAGAATCGGAATCGGAATTGGTATTGATAAAATTCTAACGATACCCAACCCTAGCGCTGACTGATATATACATAACCCTTCAAGGCGCTGAATGAACGGGTTTTTTCTCCTCTTCGTTTTGTACTTTGTAGACGGTCTCTGTCTTGCCTCTATGGCAAGCCGTTTTGACTTTTATTTCTTCTCAGGATATGTATTCTTGATATCAACAATTCCATTTTCACTAGTTAAAATGCTAATTCTTGATATCAGGAATTGTATTTCTACTAGTAACAATTGTAATTTTTGATATCAGCAATACATTTCCACTAGTAACA
>JAFVLL020005713.1:0-23921 GCA_021397915.2 Tor tambroides | reverse complement strand
GAGTTTGCATGTGTGTTCAAACATGCGTACGACCACAAATTTGGACCATTAGATGTCAAAATTGGATGCACTGCCAACGTCTTTTCCACTATTTTCAAAAAGGCTGTGGAGACTTAAGTCCATCTGAGAAGTCATGAGACAATAGTACACTCCTCTTTCTCACTGAATCATCATCGTCTGGCCCTCTCTGCGGTCTGTGACAGGCCCCGAGACTTCACAGAGAGCCCGGCCACATCTAAACTGCCCTC
Organism: Tor tambroides; assembly: GCA_021397915.2. NCBI lineage: Eukaryota > Metazoa > Chordata > Actinopteri > Cypriniformes > Cyprinidae > Tor > Tor tambroides. The sequence goes on along the minus strand of JAFVLL020005713.1, from coordinate 23,673 downwards.
AACGCTTGTGTGTGACCAGCTCTGGGGTACATCTCTTAATCCCATCAATTCAGTCCTGCCATGACTCCATCGTCGCCTCCAAACCTTGTCTGCAGTCATTACCCTATCGAGCCTCCATCTCAACACACACATTCATGCGCACACACAGGCTAACCACAATCTTAGTACAAGAGGACAGCCTGTTTCGGCCTTTTGAGAAAGAAAAGCACACAAAATCTTCTGTGAAACACATACACAGAAAGAGGAACGGCTGCAAGTAGGGTTTCCAAAAAAATCTTGCAGGGGGAGTATTCATATTCTTTCAGTGAATTTTTCAGGGTTATAAATATTTTAGGCTTTATTAAATGTATTTACCCCATTTCAACCTTGAGGAACCCATCAAGATTCAGCCTCATTAAATTTGTGTTCCCACAAGGGGAGGTAAAAATCCTGACATTTTCATGGAATCGATGGAGAAGACATCAAACCATGAAACATCCTCTCAGCTTGAGCTACAGTAAAACCAAATGCAGCAATAAAAGACATGGAAAAATCCCAAAAACAAACAAAATGTACAAATAAATGCTACAGCAAATCAGAGCTGCAATACAAGGACAATTAGCACAATAAGAAATGTTTTATCAAGTTTATCAGCGTATAATTTCAGGACTAGATTCATGAAATAAATAAAATAGCTAAATATTTATCTTATGCAAAATTGCATAAATATATGCTATTTTACGCCAGTACAGTAAGTGGTGGTAAGTGACTTTTTATGAGTGAGTCATTGAATCGTTAATTCATTAAACCCATTAATTCAAAGCACTAATTCATTCAGGAATGAAACAGGTGACTTTTGCTAGCATGCTATTCTTACTGCTTTTACCAAATCTTTCTATGTATGCCATAAAAGTATGTGGTTTTGAATTCAGCATTAGGACTGAGTCACAGAATAACTGAATCATTCATTGATTCAATCGATTTATTCAAAAACTTTAATTCGATCAGGAACGAAACACTGCTGTTGTATGTAAAATAAAAATAGGCAAAGTATCAATATTGTTTCTAAAATTTAAGTTACTTGATATTAAGTAAGCAATATCCAACAGCTCACTTGCTCAATCCTGTGATGCTGCTTTCAAAAATAATAAGCATAAACCAATAAACGTAGTTTAAAAAAAATTATAATAAATGGGGTAAAAAGTAAATTCAAGATATATCGAATTAATCTTATATTTATCTTTTTCCAAATAAATTTAGAGAAATTAAAATATTGATGTATCTTTATTATTATTTTTTAAAATATGTATTATTTATTAAAATATCTATTTTTATTTATTTATTTTTTGTTTTTACTGGATGGGTAGAAGACATAAATTCAGATTTAAAATGATTTTGGTGGGGTTTGTCCTAAAACTGTTCCCACCATGGCCCCAGGTTCCTTGCGGCGACATATGTGGGGTTGTTAATAATCCGTGTTATTTGTTTAGTCACTCTCAGTCTGTGACACAGGATACGGGACCACTTTTGATAAAAAGAGACAGCAACTGCAGGTGCCCTACCCTGACAGTGACTGAATGGGGGCAGGATGTACACTGACAAGCCTTGTCAAACAGGTGATCTCACACATCCACACACAACAGCGGTGTCCGCACACACACTGACACAGCCGTTGTGACACGGATGGTGCCACTGACAGTCACGTCACCTGTGAGCAGGTGCTGTTGAAACGCACACACCCCGCGGACGGGCAAGGTGAGAGAGGCTGTCAGTGCGGCCGCGGACGCTGATTAAGCAGTAGTGATGGAGTCAGCCCAGATACCGGCCACATGGGAGTGCAGTAACACATGGGTGCGACTCCATCCGCTGCCAAGCAACACAATGCAGTTAAAACTCTACGAACGAGGTCTTCTACATTTGTTGTGAGTGTCTTTTATACACTTAGACAAAGGTCATGATGCTTTCTACCCAGAGGAGCTGAGCTAGCCAGATAGCACCCTTCCCGTTGTCCTATTTTAGAGATCTCCATAGGCGCAGCACTTACTGTGGAACCTTGGCCTTCTTATTCAAGGCAGATTTATAGCATGCCATGTGGAGATCAATAAGAGAACAATGTGGAGAGATGGAAGCACAAAAGCCGTCTCTGAGAATTTTTGGACAGTAAGGGCTTCCTGCTAGGAAAAGGGACAATGGAGGAATGCCTTGACAAACCAACACATTCATCTAAAGGAGTTTGACAAGCAGTTCTGTAATCATAAAAAGAGGGGGAAAAAAGAAAAACAAAACATACAAACAAAAAAGCCTTGATTATTATGTTGGACAACTTTCAAATAGCCGGTCACAATGAAATAATGGAAATGTACAGTATTTCATGGTCTTAAATGAACGAGTACAAAGAGACATTCGAAAGCAGGAGAGAATAAAAACGAGACAGTCCAATGCTCTTATGTCACCTGGGGAAACGCATTTGCCCATTAGATGTTGACCCGATTTAGAAGCGCAGCTGTGAAGGTATCCTAGAGTCAGACACCTTCAGCGTCCCTCCCTCTTTTCTTTATCTCTTCCACTTTATATGCCCGCTGTTGATATCACAAGACTCCTGTGTGAGGCTCTCTCTCTCTCTTTCTCTCTCTGAGGTTATGGCTCTCTGTCAGAAAGATGTTTGTCTTCTGTGCTTAGTGTCAGGATAAGAGAAGAAGGTGCCGTGCCCCAGTTGGGCTTCATTAGGACTGGGCCGTCGCTGCACGTCTTCAGGCACCCACGCCGTGCCACTCAACATTAGGCTTATTAATTCACACACAGCTGCCCTCTCTCTTATTCTCGGCTGTTTGGGAGTCAGTCTAGCCTGTGGCCACCGAGGGACAAATCCATTTTAGCAAAGAGTGCAAGTCAAAACCCATCCACACTTGGCCAAACGTTTTCTGGAGCAGAAAGTGGACAGAACTCTCCTGCTCCCATTTTTCATCTCCATGTCTGATCCTTCTTTCCTGGCTGGCATTTCACTGTATGTTTTATCCCAGCACGAGTACAAGGCCACTCTATTGTTTTTATCATTCAGAAAATTGGCACCAAGCATCCAACATTAATCGCTGGGCTCTAAATCGTTCTTTTTCTCACTAAAAAAAGTATTTTGGCTCTTTATTCAATTTATGCAACATGATTTAGTAATGTCAGACATCAAATTCTGTCTGGTAATCCAGCAACACACTTCTAGGGCTGTGTACAGCTCAACAATGGCAACAATAGTACACAAAATCATAGAAATTGAACTAAAACACACCACAAAATTTGTTTCACAAAAATGTAACACATTCTTTGTACATTCTATCTATCTATCTATCTATCTATCTATCTATCTATCTATCTATCTATCTATCTATCTATCTATCATGTGTGCATGAGCACAGTTCACACAACAAGCTAAAGGCTTAATTTAAATAAATTCATTTAACATTTTTGAGAGTGCTTTCTCTTTTTCAGATCCAGCCATTTTTATATTAGCAAATATGCGCTGCAGCTTTCCCGTATTCTCTTCATCCCTTTGACCTCCACACATCTTTTCTCCTCCCTCACTGTCTTTCTCTCTACACCTCCAGAGCTCCAGCGACCAGGCCTGGGCACAGCCAACAGCACCGCTGATGTTTGGACATGAAACGTTAACCGGCGGCTTGGATTTTCTTTCCCTAGCCGGCTACTCTCGCCTCCTACCTCCTTTTGATGAGCCACAAGGAGCATTTAGACCCTTTCCACACCTCCTAACTGTAAGCCTACGCGAATCCTGGCCTTGCTTTCACACGTGTGGCGGAGTGGATTTTGCAGCAGGGCTGCAGGGGCCATGGGAGTAACTTTAGCCCCTGAGTGAGAGCCACCTCACCACATCAAGTCTTGGAGTCAGTGGGCACTGCCACCTCCAATTTAACCTCTCTAACGTGACACTAGCCAGGAAAAACCGGCTCCAGAGAAGCAATCGGAGCTGGAACAGAATAAGAGACATTCAAAGTGTGATCTCCTTCAGCAGCAAGGTTCATTTTTCACTTTTTCCCTGCAGTAGATTTGTTTTTCTCTCTGCAGAGCCAGGGGATAAAGGGCTGTTGGGTAATAATGAGGGGTGACCAGGGATGTTGAATGCTCTAAGTTATGTGGAAAGTGTCAGGCAGTCCAGTGTGGAGTTACAGGGTGCCTTCTGAGCAGCTGAATTAAATAGCTGGCCGCAGAATAATCAGAGGGAGGATTCAGGCCCATATGTAACTCTATCTATGACCTGTTTCTCCAGCCAAAAGGTTTCTTGTTATCACTGTTTTATTTTGCCAGGAGTCATTTGCTTTTATTTACTTATTTATTATGTACAAAAGAACTTTTACAGAGAATGTAATTCCTTTTTGTCTTGTTTTTCCCCAAAGCAAGTGAGCTACTGTAACACTATGCCTTAACCAGGTTATATGTGATGCCAGCAACAAACAATTTGTTTAAAACCGTTAAAATGAACATAGTCAATCAGAACAGTGTACAGTGTAAAACACATACCTTCATTATTTACATGGCGTTACACTGAACAGCATGTTTTTTTTTTTTTGATGTTTAATATAGATGAGAAGCGATACTTCAGTCCAATAACCATTGTATAGACAAAATACAATGATACAACCATAGACAAAACCAGTTAAAATCGTTTGCACCAGTTGATTAATTGATTAACATATTTTTATTTCCGGGCAAACTACACCTTAAAATACCAAATACTATACCTTGTATTTACCAAAGAATCCTGGAAGAATCCAATTTCCAACAAAAAACTTTTAAGCAGCACAACCGTTTTCAATTGCGATAATACAGTAATAAAAAACATTTATTGAGCAGCAAATTAGAAAGAGTTCTACAGGATCATGTGACTGAAGAAATGGCTGCTAAAAAATCTGCTTTAGCATCAGGAAGGAATTATATTTTAAAATGGAAAACATTTTTACAATATAACTGTTTTCACTATATTTTTTTTCAAATAAACAGCTTTGATGAGCATAAGAGGCTTATTTAAAAAACATTAAAACTCTTACCAATTGCAAACTTTTGAATGGTAGTGTATGTTGATTTACAGCATTGCCATTTTTTCGTTCATGTTTCAATGCATCCAACAAACTTCTGTGAGGTCTACAAGAACATTTAATAGTACGCTGGCCTGAAATTTGCATCTGGTCACAGCTTTTCATAAATTGTAGATGCCGTTGATGATAGCAAGAAGCCAAAAAGGTAAACAGACCAGCTTCTTAGCATATTCAATCTTTCACACACGTCTCTACTTGAAAGCAGGCAGCATGCACGGACATGCACGACTGACCCTCTCAAATTTAGCCTGTGCTGTATTTTTGGGTTCATCGCTGCATGCAGCCAAAAACCACATTGTGGGATTCGGAACATAGCACGAAAGACGTCCTGAGCTGGTTTATGCCCCCATCCTTTGCATGCATGCTGATGAGAGTGGCTGCTGTTGAAGCAGCGTGGGACAGAACCCAGCACAGGTCAGCAGAGACTGACATCCAAAGAGATCTGAGCAGAGGCACAATAAGGGAGGCCGAGGAGCTCACAAAAGCGAGACAGGCCGAGAGACAGACAGGGGGCATGCTGCTCTGGAAACAGCGGGGTGAAAGCCCCTGGGCTCTTGATCATGCGGCCTCTTCAGATGAATTACTTATTAGGGAATATGTGCAGAACGTGGGTTCCTTCCAGCCTGTGATCTTCCTGCCAGTTTAGCCAAAGTCCTCTCCTCTCCTCTCCTCTCCTCCCCTCAGCCAGCCAGACTTTATCTGGCATGGTCCTGAGCCCCAAGCTCTCCACGCCAACACAAGACATGCCGTGGAAAGAGAAAGAAAGAAAGAAAAGATGAAGAGTGAGATAGGGATAAAGAGAGGAAGTGAGAGAAGGCAAAGAGAGAGAGAGAGAGCGCTTTCATTCTCCTGGTCTGGCCTGGGCCTTTTTGACACCTGTAGAACCGCAGTGCACACACCCATGCGCTCGCCGCAGCATTGCTTTGCTCTTTACGGGCAGTGTTTGCTGTGTGTGGCGAGGGCAGGACTGGCATGGGCCAGACGGCGGTCTGATACGCTGCCAGGGAAAATTGATTAAGAGAAATCCACCTAATCATGTTGCGTGAGAAGTTCGAGCTGGTGGCTGGCAGCGGCAGAGCTGCAGCTGATGAAGACGGCTCTCTTTTTACTGCTGTAAATACTGCAACTTTGTGTTTTTTTCTTTTTACTGCGATCACCAGACCGCCGGTCAGGAACAAAGACCACTGGCACAGATGGCTTTGAGAAATGCATTTCCAGCCATCAGCGCCGAGACCAGTTAATGGAAACCAGATTGCGGCTTTAAAACGGAGAGTTAGAAAAGGAGAAAAAAGTGAGATAGGAGGCGCGAAAAGAGGCTAAGCATACTTATAAATAACTTCTTCACTCTAAATAATTGACTATGCAAAAATCAATAGCCCTACTACGTGAAAACAATCGATATAGAGTTTAAATAGTATAGAGAACAGCATAAAATGCTTTAGAGTTTCTCTGCTAGTCTATCACATAGACAGGACAGAGGGCAAAAATGCTACTTTGCAGTAAACACTCACACTGTATCTCAGCAGAGACATTAAAAATAACTGCTAACAAACTAAAATGACAAGATTCTCATTAATTAGTTATACAACCGTCAAGCTTCTATTCAAATAAATAGTTAGCGACACTACACATTAACAAAGATCTGCAATATAATATACGTGTAATATAATAGAAATTAGATTGTACAATTTAATTATGCAATTACAGCATTTAGAACAAAATATATAAATGCTATGAAGTTATATATCTACAATTATCACATAAATACATATATTACCTTATATAAAAGGTATTAAGGTATACATTTAATCAGTTTATGCTTACAATAAATACATATAATAGTAATTGAAAATTCACTGCGACAAAGAGCTGCATTTTGCTTTAAAAGAACATGATGGGGCTTTAAATGAATTGGTGAATCATTTATTTGACCAGTGAATCATGTAATATTCTGCAAACTTCACTAAACAATTCACTAAAATGAAACAGATTTCTCAACTCCGCATATGAGAGAGAGAGGGAGAGAGGACAGGGTGTTTAATTATTTCTGCAGCTTGCCCAACTGTATGATTGCAAAAAAAAAAAGTTATGTGATGATAAATACAATGTTGTAGTGTATTGTGGCGCAACACTGCAAGTTCATGACTGAAAAACTACACTAAATGCAAGTTAGCTAAAAATAAAAGCATATTTATTACATACATAAGCAGCATCAAGTTACTTCTCAACCCTGGTTTGTACATGTGAGCATGGAGATGAAGGGATATGTAAGGAAGCTTTGTTATGTCCTTCCACAGGGAAGCAATGTGAGTTTTACCTGTGGGGGTTTAGCTCTACAGAGGCGAGTGCAACGCTCCTAACGTGCGTTGGCAACACGAGGCTCTGGGCCACTTTAACACCCAGCGCAAATCCAGAGTGAAACAATCATTTCACACAACTTCTGTTTCTGTCATGTTGAGAAATGTAATTTAAGGCCAGCGAACACGACCCCCGGGTTATTCTCTCCTCTTTTTCTCCTTCTCGGCCCACATCACAGCTGTGTCTGAACAACACACCGCTGTATCTGAAGGGAACGAGATTATTGTGAATAATAGGGTTAAAAAACAATCACAGTCCCATCTCAGAGAGCGAAAGAGAGGGAGGGAGGAAATGAATTTAAGTGTGTCAATGGTCAAATCAAGAGATTTCCTCCGGATACCACAGACAGGGAAAAAAAGAGAGTGTATAAGAGAAGACATAGATACATAAAGATAAGGAAGAGGAGGGAAAAAAAACGGAGCATGATTAGTTGCCCTAGATTTTTAAATTTATCTCCTGTTTTGGGCATTAAGTAAAATAACCAAAGTAATATAATCAACTGGCCCCATTACGGAAAGTTCCCATGTAGGGCAATTGAACAAAGTGCCGTCCTCAAAGTGTGAAGGAGCCGAAATCAGGTCGTTCCTGGGAGCCATCGGTAATGAACCTTGTCAGACGGGGGAAGCGCGCGTGTGAGCCGATTGCGCTGACCTGAGAGCAATGCTACATGGCACCGAAGCAAATGTTGCATGCTAATTCAATGCGACTCAAAACAGCCCAACATGCTGCACTTCTGCTCAAAAATGCCTCTGTCTGGTCAGTGCTGGCTGTGAGCATTAGGATAGTATCCGTAATGGCTCTGAAATAGTGTTTAGTGACAGACTCTGATGTGTGTGTGCTTTTTATCTATGGTTAAAATTGCATTTCTAGTAAATACATACTGTCAGATGTCCATCGGTCATCTGTAACTTGGGACGGCTGAGAGAGCTCACTCCGGCAAAGTTTAATTAGATTAGTCCACACATCCCGGACACACTCTGCCCTTCTCAGGTACGCTGGCCTGAGGAGGGTTGCTGCATTCTTGCCCTAATCAAATTAACTCTCCATATTTAGGCAAATAAACAACACTTATCTGCGCACAGATTATGTGGCCAGCGGAGGTAGACAGTGACCTCTCACTGCAATCAATCGAAGCGTACATGTTTCCTCACAGAGTGGACTGGTGAGAGACTGGCCCGCATTAGAAACACAAACACCTCCACTTCCTGTCTCACAAATGAGGATTCCTGTGACAAACCGCAACACCTAAAATAAAGTCAGTTCCTCTAAAGTGTAACTATTTTCAATAAAGATGATCCTATAAAGTACACCATGGACAGGTTAAAATGTAGAAGCAGCAATAATGAAACATACTTCACTAGAATGTCTTTCGATCTAAAATAACTTTGGCTAGCAAGTGGCTTTATTTGAAAAATTAATTTTAATCATTAAAAATAATTCTACTAAAGGACCGGTATACTCAATGCTAAGTTATTTTTTTGTTTTTGTGCTTAGGGGTAAAAAAAAAAAAATTCAAAATAGGCAAGCAGCAGTATACTGTTAGCGAATATCAGATGCTGCCCATGTTGCGGTGAGAAAACAGTAGTTAAGAAAGCATCTCACCATAGCAATGTGCATATTTTTGCACAAGCTCTGCAATTCGTCACTTCAGTCAAGTCACTTCATGTTTATTTATATGGAACTTTATACAAATGATTACTTTAAAGCAAGCAGCTTTACAGTACTAAACATGAAAAACAGTTTTAGTGTCAGTTTTAATTAGAATTAGAATTACAACTTCAATTTCTGAGATAAAGCATCTTTCCAGTGTGTTCATGCGTTTACTCGGATTGAACTTTTCCAGAATGTTTGCTTTGGTGGTTTCGCTTTTCTTCAGTTTTGCACAAAATGACGTTACACCTGTTCTCCGATTTCATTCAAAGCATATCAGGGCCTTAATACATACGAATCATCAGTCAGTTGTGTTTGTAGTTTTTTTTTTAAATAAATGTTGTTGGCTAATTTTCTTGTGTATATTTGTGATTTAAAAACTATGTCTGATAAATAGTGAAATACACAAATACATACAAAAAAAAATTAAAAACACTGTATAATATGCAATAACAATATATTCAATTATGCATGTGTGTACAAGTGTGTATACATGTGTGGAGGCAACAAGACAGAAAGAGATGTATGTCCTCCTGCTAGTCAGACAGAGGCTGACCCATTGGGTCAAAACACTGTCCAGAGAGCATCTGTAGGTCACATATACATACATACACACCCACACATATACTATTCTTTCACCACGGACACAAAGACGGAGCTTCTGGCCTGGCCTTGATCTCACAGCTTTCCTTCTCCAGCCATTTATCTCTCTTTTGAGATATTTATCTCTCATGTTTCTTTTCTCAGCAAAGGCCTGCTGGACCCCCAGGGCCTTTTCTCCAGGCCTCTGTCCATTCTCTGTTGTTCTTCTCCCCTCTCTCTCACTCTTTTTCTCAACCTGGTCTCTAAAGGAGGTCATTAACATCCTTACACTCTGATATAATGAAAAGTCAAAAAAGACAAATGTTTCTGGACAGACTGTGCTATCAAAATTCACAAAACAAACAAATGAGAAATTATCATGATAGAAAGAATTAATTTTAAGACATTTAATCCATTTGTGTGTAAGTGAAGTCAAAGAGTAAGTTTTACAGAGGAGACCCTCAGCAGTAAGTAGATTCAGACATCTTCAAGGAAGCCTGCTAATTACTTTCAAATCAATAAGAAAAAAATCCTTTCTCCCCTCCTTCTCTGTCACTCTCCTTTCTGTTCTCTCTCTTTTTCCCACTCTAACACATGGTGGGTAAGGGGCCGCTCCTCTGCCGGCATTTTAATTGTGGCAGCAATCAGGCAGATTCACAGGAGCTAATTAATATGCAGATTTGGAGCATCTTTTCTCTGCCAGTGTTTCTCTCTCTCTTTTTTTTCTGTAGACATTTCACATAAATTACAACTCAAGTGGTTTACGATTCCTTATATAAAATGTACATTAATGCTCACGGTGCTGTTTGATGTCTAATTTTAGCTCCGGATCAACTGCACTCCCTGCCACCCCTGCTTATGGTAAATGATTGATGTTTTACCATACAGCATTTTCCACTTCATTAATAAAAAAAGTGCATCTTTATTTATTAATGAGCGATATACACGTACGTCTATTTATAATATAATTAGAGCAATATTAGCGTGTCACATCCCATTTGGATAAATGCGCCGTACAAGCCCACCAACAATACCCATTTCAAACACGTCCAGGAGTGTCAAAGACAAAAGCAGTTTTAGTATAGAAACACTAGGAGGAGATTAAGCCTTATTTTTCCTATTGTCTGGAAGCAGGGAGTGACTAAATTAGGCTCTTCGTCTGTGTGCTCAGCACATTAGCACAATATAAAATTTGAAGCGCTGCACACAGTCCATTGCAGTTAATAGTCAGATAATGAGAGCGTGGAGGCAAACGCCTCTATTAAATCATTGTTTAATACTTCACACTGAAAGATTGCCGTTCGGTGGAGGTGTTTTCAAATGGCTCACTTTTATCCCAGCCCTGCTACCATAAAACTAACGATGTGTGAAAGTCTGTAAGTTACGTTCTGCTCTGATAAAGCTTTGTATCGCTCTGCAAAGCAAACAAACAAGCAACGAATCAACAAACAAACTAAAAGCTTCAAATAAAATAGAATAACAGCAGCAAAAAATGATACATGGCTTCATTTACCTTTGTGCTTCAGATTACGTTGGACTAAATTTTATTTCTAATCTACTTATCCACTTTTTTAGCTAATATAATAAATGTAATTTACTTACTCATGATGTCAAACTTATAAAGGCAATTTTGAATGACAAGAACAAAGTTGTTTTAATAAAAAAACAAACAAACAAAAAAAGATGGAACGAAAAAAAAAAACTAAAATAAGAGAGAAAAAAAATTAAACAAAAAACGAATCAAAAACACAATCAAAACAAAAACAAAATGAAAAACCCACAGAGGTACTTGTTTACCTTATGATCTTCGGTGCCTCTGAAGTGTGTGTCGGACTGTTTGTAATTACGGCTATCATTTCAGTGTCTTCTCAGCTCAGAAATGTTGTTAGGCTGTGAGGTGCCTGCTGTTTGTTTGTTTAATTAAAAATGATGAATGTGACATTCATTTCGGATCCTGTTTCAGTTCACATTATGCATCCCCTCTCCTTTTCCCTCTCTCTCATTTTTCATCCTTCTTTTTTTGGACATCACCCCTTCCACTCGGTTTCCATATTCAGTATCTTGGGCATGTTTATGAAATTAGTCCTCAAAGGGAAGTTAATCGAATTGACCAACCAGAGCTGTTACACTCTGGCTCGACACAACAGTTAACATCCGACTACAATAGCTGGTGTAAATAATGATGTCAATGGGCTTATTGAGTTACATAACAGCTGTAAATAGTGTTATTTAGATAGTTTGGGGTCATGGATACTCCCTTGTAACCTCTAATGCAGTGATCCTCACACAATGGCCCTGTCTCTTTTTACACTTCACACTTTGTTAATGTTAATGTGAGAAGATTTTGTGTCAGCTGCATTATTTGTCGCACTGACTGCTGAATTCATGGTAATATTATTAACAGCATTCCATTACACCTGTATCCTATCTGAAAACCGAAAAAAGAAATTGCCTGCCTGCGGATTATCTGTCCTTGCCATCACAACACGATGGCATTTGCTGTATATTTAAAGAGCATTATATAGGCATATTGTACAGGAGAACTGCATATATATGTATATATATTTTTTCTCCCAGACAACACACTGAGCATAGCCTGTGGTCACATGACCTGCTCATTTCAGGCAGACTGACAAAATAACCAGCCCTTCTGCGTTCTGTCTGTCAAACCCCAGCATCAACTTTTGTCATTGCTGTTCATGATTGTCTGTGCATTTGTGTAAGAGAAAGTATATTGTTTGCATAGTGTCTGACCCCTGGGTGTGTGTGTGTGTGTGTGTGTGTGTATGTGTGTGTGTGTATATATATATATACACAGTATCTCACAAAAATGAGTACATCCCTCACATTTCGGCAACTATGTTAGTATATCTTCTCAAGGGACAATACTATAGAAATGAAATTTGGATATAATTTAGGGCAGTCAGTGTGCAACTTGTATAGCAGTAAAGATTTAATGTCCTCTGAAAATAACTCAACATACAGCCATTATTGTCAAAAAGCTGGCAACAAAAGTGAGTACACCCTAAATGATAACATATACGTCGTTTAACCATGCAAAGCCACATGTCCTATTCATCATGTTCATGTTTTTGTCTGCTTGACAGGACCATACAAATTTGTGTATCTTATATTAGAGCAGTTAAAATTTGGTGCTTTGAGTACAATTCTCTCATAATGACCACTGGATGTTCAACATGGCACCTCATGGCAAAGAACTCTCTGAGGATTTGAGAATTAGAACTGTTGCTCTCCACAAAGATGGCCTAGGCCAGGGGTGTCAAACTCAGTTCCTGGAGGGCCACAGCTCTGCACAGTTTAGATGCAACCCTAATTAAACACACCTGATCCAGCTAATCAAGTCATTAAGGCTTATTTGAAAACTACATGGTATGTGTGTTGGAGCAGGGTTGGAACTAAACTCTGCAGGGCTGCGGCCCTCCAGGAACTGAGTTTGACACCCCTGGCCTAGGCTATAAGAAGTTCAGTAACACCCTGAAACTGAGTTACAGTACAGTGGTCAGGGTCATACAGAGGTTTTCCAAGACTGGTTCCACTCGGAACAGGCCTCGCAAGGGTCGATCATAGAAGTTAGGTCCTTGTGCTGTGCATCAGGTGCAGAAGCTGACTTCAAACAACAGACGCATGAGTGCAGCCAGCATTGGTTTAGAGGTTGCAGAAGTGGAAGGTCAGCTTGTCAGTGTTCAGACCATACGCCACACACTGCAACAAGTCAGTTTGCATGGCCGTTGTCCCAGAATTAAGCCTCTTCTGAAGCTAGCTCACAAAAAAAGCCTGCAAACAGTTTGCTGAAGACAGCCTGTCCAAGAGCATGAATTACTGGAACCATGTCCTGTGGTCTGATGAGACTAAGATGAACTTGTTTGGCTCAGATGGTGTCCAACATGTGTGATGACGCCCTGGTGAGGAGTACCAAGAAAATTGTGTCTTGCCTACAGTCAAGCATGGTGGTGGTAGCATCATGGTCTGGGGTTGCATGAGTGCTGCTGGAACTGAGGAGCTGCGGTTCATTGAGGGAAACATGAATTCCAACATGTACTGTGACATTCTGAAGCAGAACATGATACCTTCCCTTCAGAAACTGGGCCGAACGGCAGTTTTCCAACATGATAATGACCCAAAACACACCGCCAAGATGATAACTGCCTTGTTGATGAAGCTGAAGGTGAAGGTGATGGAGTGGCCAAGTATGTCTCCAGACCTGAACCTTGTTGAGCACCTGTGGGGCATCCTAAAGCGGAAGGTGGAGAAGCACCATGTGTCTAACATCCAGCAGCTCCGTGATGTCATTATGGAGGAGTGGAAGAGGATGCCAGCAACAACCTGTGCAGCTCTGGTGAACTCCATGCCCAGGAGGATTAAGGCAGTACTAGATAACAATGGTGCCCCTACAAAATGTTGACACTTTGGACCCAGTTTTGACATGTTCACTTAGGGTGTACTCATTTTTGTTGCCAGTTATTTGGACAATAATGGCTATATGTTGAGTTATTTTTAGAGGACAATAAATGTGTACTTCTGTACAAGCTGCACATTGACTACTATAAAATATATTTAAGTTTCATTTGTGTAGTATTGTCCCTTGAGGACATATACTAAAATTGCTGCTGAAATGTGAGGGGTGTATTCACTTTTGTGAGATACTGTATATATATATGCATGTATGTACGTATGTATGTATAGATAGATAGAGACATAGATACAGGCATAGATACAGATATAGATGATAGATGCACTATACATCTATATCATCAGATATACAGTAGACGCACTATAAACTGTACAAAAATTTTATCATTAGTAAGTCATGGCAGCTTATGTTTTTACATGATTTTTACTTTTTATAAGTTAGATGAAATTCACCTTGATTTTTAGGTTGGTTTAATGTAATTTAAGTGGAAAATGACTTGTAACTTAATTTAAGGCAGCAACTGAACTCGTTTTTAAGTAAAACATTTTTTTACAGCATACCATTCTTTTACAGTTACCATTTCTTTAATGAAATTAATTCTTTTGTCCAGCAAAGATCCATTAAATAATTTCCACACAAGTATTAAGCAGCACAATGATTTCAAAAGTAATAATAAGAAAATGTTTCCTTATTATTATTAATAGCAAATCAGTATTTATAATTTTATCATGAATATTTAAGTTTGTGCCACTGATCATGTGACTCTTTATAGACACTCAGTTCTTGCATCAACTGAAGCACAAGATGCTCTTTCAATCTTCAGGTTTTACACAAACTTGCGGAGTTCATGCAGCTTGAGTTAAAGCAAAAGATGTAATTCTTTTTTAAATTCTTTCACTCAAATTATTACACTGACAAAATAAGTTGCAGTAAAAAATGGAATTAAGCTTAAAAAAAAAAGCAAAGCAAAATCAGTTACACTAGAGGTCTCTGACTTTTGAACCCCATAGAAGTGTGTGTGTGTGTGTGTGTGTGTGTGTGTTTGTGTGAGTGTATGCTTGTGTGAGTGATAAAGAGTTAGTGAGGGACTGGGGCAGCTCCTCACTGGAGCGAAGCCTGTGAATCCTGGCAGCGTGAGCACAGACAAAGTCAAACTGCTGCTCACACATATTTGGGGGGATATTTAATTAAAAGTGGATTACAAGAGTATTGGATAAACAAAGATCAGATTAACAAATAACTGTACGCTATTTTCCCATTTGCCAATGCAAATTTGACTTTGTGGCTGCATCCCCGACACAGAAGAGAAGATTTACGACTCTTCCAGAATATTAAGTCCCGGTCTGGTGTGGAGTTTAAGAAGACTTTCACAGAAGTTGATAAAAACCTCCACCTTCTGCTCAAAATCACCTTCACCCACCATATAGTGGTAGTGCCCGCTCTCATCAGCAGAATATCCAAATGCTATACGTGTGATTTACGGGCAAAAACCCTCTTCTGCATGAGTATAAAAGACAACAGGGCAGTTCAATGTTGCGATCGTCCCCCAGCGGGTCAGTCAGTCAGCTGGAAAATAGTCAGATCTGTAACTGCACACCTCTCGCCGATCTGCCACGATATGCACAGTTCTGTTCGGGCCCGTTTTTAATTGGAACTGAAATTGAGTTGTGCTGAATGGCAGTGCTTCACTGAAGGTGAGCAAATAGCAAGAGGACTGACACATTTATACATACTTTTCCTCTCCTCTCTACAGTTGAAGTTTTTTTCCTCCTTCCTCACTTTCAACACCGGATGACCTTGCCGTGATAGACTGCCGGACTTTGTGGCTGGGCCCAGAAAAGTACCGACTCTGAGGTGTGTGCGTGTTAGAGAGAGGAGAAGAAATGGATTTATTGACTTGTAACTTTGACTCAGGCCAATGTATCAGCACTTGCATTATAGGGAATGAAGAGACCAGAGGATGTCAGGGACAACTTAATATAGACCAAACACACACACACACACATACACACTCATTCAAGTCTAAATGTGTGGGAGTGTGGGAGCAGACAGATAGTGAGAAATAAAAAAAAAGTCAGACTCTGCATTATCAGACACACTGAAGGCTGAAGGAGAGCAAGAAAGACTCTTGAGGAACGTAAGAGACAGACCGAGAGAGAGAGAGAGAGAGAGAGAGAGAGAGAGAGAAAGACAAACAGGCCGAGTGGTCGTGCGACTGCAACAGAGAGCAGCATGGCATTTGGAGTTTGTTTGCTAAATAATGCAGGCAAAAGGAAGCAGCACAAGAGCAGGCTGGCTGATCCTAACATGTTTCCCTTCGAACATGATGAAGCCTGATGAAAATTGCAAGGAAGAGGGGAAAAAAATACCCGATGCAAGAGAGAGAGGCATGTTCATGATGAATCCCCTCTAGCCATAACTTTGTTCCTCATTTCCGGAGAGGATGCATAATTCAGAGGGTGGATAAGTCAGGCCTGAGGCTGTTGTGGCATACTGGGGCAGAGCAGGAGATAGACAGCAGGGCTGTGTACTGTCCACCATAGTCTTTTACTGTTGTAACCAGTGGGGAAACATTAGTCATAGTAGGGTGGTGGTACTGGGGTCTCCTTGTGAGTCCAAAATTGATCAACATAAACTGATCACTTGGTCATTTGGCTGGTAACTTTATTAGGAACTGCAACAAAACAAGCATGACAACCTGATTCTTGCTGTTTTCTGATGTGGGGAATTAAAGACTTACTAGCGTTCTACTAAACTGAGCAGAGCAAAAGACAAACACGTCCATCATAGTGGACTGTCTCACTATGATGGACGTGTTTATCTTTTCCTCTGATCACTGCAGATGCTGATCTTCTGTCTGCTTATAAAGGGGTAAGTCTGTTAGCTGACACGACACGCATATCATCTAACAACTTCTGAATAGAAAATTTACCATCTAGTAGTGATGGGTCGTTCTTGAACAATTCGTTCATTTTGAACGAATCTTTAATGTGACTCGGGAAGAACGAGTCGTCTCAGGGAGTGATTCGTTCAGTCGCACATGCGCAACATCCTATAGGTTCTGTACTGGAATTAGTTCACCTGTTTCTAGTCTTCAGGTTTTTCGAGTCGTTCGTTCATTGCGTGACAGCCCCATAAGCTTAACCTATGCAGCCTGAGCCGAAAAGAGACTTAATAACCAACTCTTTATTACCTTTGTTACCACATTCAGTGTTATGGAAAAGAACCATCATGACAGAAATTCACACTTTTATAAACTGTAAGAAATAAAAAGCTACAATTTGAGACCAGAAATGCATCACGTAACTGTATTATAATAATAATAATAATAATAATAATAATAATAATTATGCTCCCATTTGTAAGGAAGGTTGCAAATTAACTAATTTCTCTATCCAATGCTGTCACGTCACGTGACAAAAGAAAGAACAACTCGAAAGACTCCGAACAAATCAATTCTCTTTCCGGCTCAGACTGCATTGGTTAAGTTGGGGCTGTCAAGTGATGAACGAATGACTCAAACCCGAAGACTTGTCAGATAAGAGGTGAGGTGAGCTAATCATAGACTAAAGTCCCAGGTAAACAATTAATTAATCTTTTCTGTTTCTTATAGCATTATAGTTTTGTATTGTTTGTAGTGTGATCGACATTTGCATAAGTAGTAGATGTGTTAGGAAAGTAACACGTAACATTTTAATTATATTTTGCTAAAATGAACGAAATGATTCGAAAAAAGATTGTGCTAAACTAGACTCAAAGGTCCGAGTTGGTAAAATGATCCGAACTTCCCATCACTACCATCTAGAATGTTTACTGTCCTAGATAAACATTTGCTGTGAAAATGATTGTATGATTGTTTTTAATTTAAATGTACAGAGACTGATTGATATATAAAGCTGTGAGTGACCTCAAATTGTTTAATGAAAACATGTTAAAGAAAAACAAATAATATAATAAATATAAATAATAATCAATCACCTAGGGACTATTGTAAAAAAAAATACTAAAATATATTAAAAATATTTTTCATTGTTAACATGAACAATTGATAATTTACACAACTTAAAATGTTTAAGACGTATTATGTATTAATATGTGTAAAAAATAATAGTAATTGATACATTGATACACAATGGTTATTTACATATGTAGGTTAATATTAATTTATAATAAATATAAAAATATGGTATTTTATTAAATATATAAAAATCTGTAAACTATCTTTTATTGTTGCAATAACTATTAACTCATACATCTTGAAATGTTAAAAATATATATGTAGAAAAAACTTTAACTTCAATTAAAAATCATTGTTGTTTACTGTTATCATAATGCATTAACTGTTAATGTCAACA
This sequence comes from Tor tambroides, assembly GCA_021397915.2. Taxonomy (NCBI): domain Eukaryota; kingdom Metazoa; phylum Chordata; class Actinopteri; order Cypriniformes; family Cyprinidae; genus Tor; species Tor tambroides. The sequence goes on along the minus strand of JAFVLL020005713.1, from coordinate 5,218 downwards.
AACAAATGTTAACACACTGAACCTTACTGTAAAGTGTACACTTTATAACATAAGTTTCAGTTGATAAGGTTGCTAAATGTTCTCAATTCATCTGCTATTGGTAGGTACAATGTTAATTTTGGCCCCCCGCATAAAAGCAAGGTAAGTGTGTGTGTTGATAGAGGCTGAGGTCCTTTGGCCTGTCACATTGAGTGAAGTCGTCAGCATGCTAGACTGGCAGTTGCAAGTGGTGCTGGGAGGCTGAAGGAGACAGACAGGACTGTAATGTGTATTGTCACTAATGCAGGCCCCAGCGCTCAGGGTGAGACATGCTTAGCCCCTGCTGGACTCTCTCCTCAGGCCTGGACACATGTTTAAGAAGGGCCATGCGGCCTGGCACCTTCATCTGGATAATTGATTTAGTGTCTCTAAGGCTGTCTTTATACTGCTGATGCAATCATGCTACGGCACACTGTGACACGCCATAACCTGTGCTGACACAAACACACACAAGAGGCAGGCAGTGTTGGCCAATAGTATTGCTACCGTCAGAGCTTAATAGTAGCTTAATAATAGTAAAACTACATCTCTTAATAATAAGGTTGTAGCCTAGTTAGTTTTTAATTTATGCAGCTTGTCAGTAGCAAAACTGTTTTACTGATTAAGCAGGGATGTAGCACTGACACTCGATACAACACTAATTTTTCCTGACAATATTTCAGTAATTAAATTGTTCCAAAAAGTTTGGGGTTGCAAGATGTTTTTAATTTTTAGGTTTTTTATGCTCACCAAGGCTGCATTTTTTTGATCAAAAACTGAGCAAAAGCAATAATATTGTGAAATATTAATATCTATCTATCTATCTATCTATCTATCTATCTATCTATCTATCTATCTATCTATCTATCTACCTATCTATCTATCTATCAGTTGTGTTACGTCCCTCCTTTTTATTTGATTCTTTCGGTGTAACTATTTTATAATATTCTTTTAATATATGTGCATTGCTTTTAAAATATAAACTTTTTTCCACATTTACAGTACAGAGAGAGTTCAAAATCCCAGAGAACATTTGCCAGAGAACATAAAAGAAAATTACAATGACTCTTTTATATCTGTATGAACAACCTACATCTTGTTGATCAGCTAACTTGTAGGACATCTGTCAATCATATGCAACTGTATATGCAAGAGTTATTGTTAGACTGCAGAGATGAGAAAACAAACAAGACTCTACCTATAATCCCTCTGTCACAGCCTCTGGAAAATCCCTCAGTCCTACCCCTGTATTGACACATCATGCCTCGATACAGCCATCATTATATACTAAAATACTGCCTCACTCACACTCACACACTCACACTCACACACACACACACACACACACACACAAACATACATACATACATACAAGCATACACAACATATTGTTTATGGTAGGAAGACTCCCATTACATATATCAACAGCCATTAAATAGAGTAAGAATAAAGGGCAATAGAGCCGCATGACTGAATGTGGAGCAGGACTGTTGGACAGTACTTTTACTTTGGTATTAAAAAAAGAAAGTAAGTGCCAAAAAGGGGGGACTAAGACCTTAGAGTATCATTTAAATAGCATGACAGTTAAATAAGATAATAATTTATTTCAGAGGTCAGCTACCTGCTGCCATGTGGAATCACTGGGATGCAAATATAAACATATAAATCATGCAATACTAATAATGTCTGATTTTGCATCATAAGTACATTATACTTAAAATACAATAAATACACTTCTAAACCTACTACTACTACTATGAATATTGATGACAATAATAATAATAATAATAATAATAATAATAATAATAATAAAGTCATTATTGCTATATATAAAAGTACCATTACTATCTAAAACAATCAGAAAGAAATTCGGTAAATCCTTGATGGTTTGCACATAAATAATTTATATAAATTAAGAAAGTTGATGGGTGTTTATCTGACTTTTTTGCTTCCCGTCTCTCTCTCTCTCTCTCTGTCTTCCTCCCACTCTCTACTTCTTTAATTGTGTTTTTTCAGGACAGAAGGCAGAGATGTGAAATGGGTTGAGGGTGTCATACATACAGTTTCACTATCTCTCTCTTTCTCTCGAGCCCATCACTCGGAGAGCATCACCTCTCGGCGTCTGTGACTCCAATTTGAGTGGAGCATGTGGAGGTCTCACACTGTCAGCCTGCCGCCCCCCTCCACCCCACCACCCGAGCCTCCCTCTCTCTCCTCCGCTCTGTCCCTCTCTCTCCCTCCACTCTAGCAAACAGGGGCAATTACGCACTGAACTGGCACCCTGTTTACACCTTAAACCGCCACCAATTACAGCTCTGTGACACCCGCACCAACACAAGCATGTTGACTCTCCATTTCCCTCGCTCTCTCTCGGCTACTCACCCAGAGAATGGGAAGGAGGGTTGTTTTGGTCTCACTTCGTCTGGCGGGATGTCAGGATGGAGGTGCTTATGGAGGAGAAATACCTGGGTCACAGGTGGATACGGTGCTGGATTAGAACATCAGGAAAAGGAAGCAAATTCCCATCTTGCATATACAACTGGTTATAAACAAACGCTCCGCAGAAGCACTTCCGGGTTTGTTGGGCCCTTCGGAAAAGTGTTATTTTAGATTAGCGCTTCATTCAAACTGAGCTGAAAATGATAAAAACGGCTACTTGTGGGGTTAAAACATTTTGGGCTTCTATATATTTCCATCATCTGATCAGGGCAAATTCAGATTTATATATTTTAGCTACAGTGACAAATATAAGGCCAACACAAGTCTACAGTATACTGATAATATAACAAAAGCTAAATCAAGTGCATATTGGCCCATTATGAAACAATAATGCAAATAAAATTACTATGCAAATATAAATCATGAAAATTATTTTTGCGTTTATTCTGAATGTAGTTAGTACTATTAAAATAATCAGTTATTAAGTCTAATCAATCAATGCATTATTTATATTATTACTTAAATTATAATAAATTAAACTTTATTTAAATGTATATATTTTTAATTTTTAAATGTATAATAATAATAATAATAATAATAATAATAATAATAATATTTAAGCTATAATAAAATAAAATAAAATAAAATAAAATAACCATACTTCTCAGGCTTTAGACATGTTATTTTAAAATTAAATTTAAAATCAAAATGCAAAATTCATTTAAATACTGAGAAAAAACAGTGGAAAGTGATTTCATCCATTGCTCAAAAAGAACTTGCTTATATATGCTTTCACTATGAACCACAGGTATTAGTCTATAATAAATAAGCATTGGTCAATATCATAACTAAAGCCATTTGTCTGAAAACCCTGGAAGCATGGTTGCTTCATCTATAGGGAGGCCTTTACACACCATGTGACCTGTTATGAAAAGGCCTCTGAAATAAGACATCACACAGACAAAGAATTGAACATAATCTGCAGCTCAAAGTGCAAGCTCAAAGCCATCCTGAATCATACAGTGTAACATTAACACGGCAGAGACTGGCAACACAGACAGTGATATCACACTGAGACACTATATTTAACACAAGAGTGAGAAAGAGAGTGTGAGGTTCTGGTAAAATAGGGTACAGACTGCAGAGAACACAGGAGAGAGAGTGACAAAATGAAAATAGATGTGTTAGTGTTTTAGAGACAGTGAGAGGGAGAGAGAGCATGCATGTGTGTGTGTGTGTGTGTGTGTGTGTGTGTGCGTGTGCGTGCACGTGTGTATGTATGGGCGAGTGTGTTAATGAACTGACCTGCACAGCCCACCTGCTCTCCCCAGCTGCCTGGCCCAAGATGGAGGCGGCATTCCATAAATATCTGGAGGAGAGTCCACAGGGCCTCTCTCTCTCTCTCTCTCTCTCTCTCTCTCTCTCTCTCTCTCACACACACACACACACACACACTCTGTTTCTCCCTCTATCACTGCTCTTCCCTTGTCCCCTTCTTTGATTGACAGGTTTGACATTAACCAGGTTATGGAAAGACATCAGCATTTCTACTCATAATTTATAGGCCTTTAAAAACAAAAAATAAAAATAATTAAATTCTTATTTTAAGTTGCTGTAATATAATTGTACTTAACCTGAAAAGACCTCAGGATATTGTTTTTGTGTTATGATGTCAACTAGAAATTAATGTGATCAGACTTTCTAATGACATTAAAAATGCTGTGGATTTTTTTTTAACTTAAAACTGGCAAAACAATATTAATAATTGTTAATAATAATATTATTACCTATTACTATTATTGTTTCACCAGTTTTAAGCTAAAAGAATCCACATTTTTAATGTCATATTATTATTATTATTATTATTATTATATCAAATAGTCTTACTGTTGTGCGGCCTTTAATGTTCATGCTAAGAAAATATGTAGTACTGTTTCTTTAAACATATACCAGTAACACATTAACATTATAATTAACTATAAAAGCAACAAATGAACAATGAATGAACTGAATAAATGTGGAATTACAAACTGAGGAACAAATAATCAAGCCCATTTTCATAGATCAATAGAAAGTCTTTTCTATGATGTCAAAATGTCACATAAATACGGTCTGCTTTAACTCTTTATATTCTGTAGGATTAGAGACCCAGTCTGGAAAGTCCACGTGACTGAGTTTCATACAAGTTTCTAAATGTCCTTAAAGCTGTGTGTTATTTACAGCAGCACACGCTCAGTTCACATTATCTTACAGTGGCTCTACTGTTCCCTCTGCCTGACTACATGAAAAACACTGGATATTAACACTCCTCCAGCTCTCTTCCACTTCATACTGAAAGAGAAAAAGACATGAGCACATAATCTAAAAAAAGAGAAGTGGCTTTCATATATATATTTTTTCTTCTCCTGGTCCAGATTCAGACAGTGTGTATTCCTCTGTGGCCCAGTGTCACATTTGTTACAGCTGAATAGACATACACCAATATTCCTCTCAAGCGTTCCGGGGTAATGACCCCGCTGCGGTGCAAGGCAGGACCCCGGACGACCAGGAGAGCATACCGGGGACAAACGCATCACTTCCTCTTTGTTAAATCTTAATGCGTGTTGGCCCACTTCCCTACCAACACACCTCTGCCAAGTCCCTACCTCGCTCTCTAATGTATGCAGGCCCTTAGTCTTAGTCCAATAAGTGACACAGGAGGACTGCTGTGCATGTGTGTGCGTAAATTTCATTTATGCAAGCCGGGTGAAAAGTTAGAAAA